>JAVRXN010000009.1:21231106-21493606 GCA_033556935.1 Timema podura
AAATGTTTTATTTCCAAAATATAGTTTTGACCAGTAACCTCAGAAAAAAAATTACATTTTCTTTTTAATCACAAAGACAACTGTTCAAATAGTTATAACAAATTTCAAATGTTCAAAAATCAGTCAATTGTAAATTTGCCCTAAATTATTTTTTTATAAATAATATCATACTCCTATTTACTATAAAAAATAAATATCAGACAACTATTTTGGATTAAACATTCAAGTTTTTCTCAAATTTGTCATAAGTAACTAACTTTAAATTAAATGATTAAACATAATTATACATGCATTACTATTTCAATGTAAAATAGTCCCCAGATACCAACTGTTTACTTGAATTTTAGTTTGTTACCACAGAGTCTTAATACCCGTCCAGAGTACATGCATTTAACATAATATGCTAGTAAGATAGAAATCAGTAAGATAGGAATTTTAGAATAAGTGTACCCACATTTACGTAGAGGGATAATTGAAAAAAAAACATTCAGGAAGAAACTACTTTGGCACACCCTGACAGGATTCAAACACCGACCTCCCAATCACCGGAAAACCAGATTAGATGAATCTAAATAATGTGAGTCATATATATTTATTGAGATTTGTTATAACCATTTGGTCTAATTTTTACTTTACGTTTTACTTTATATATATATTAATTTTAAAAGATGGTAGTCTAAATATGGTAGACGAGTTTAGAACTCTCTTGGAAACGGGAATAAAAATAAAACAGTCAAAAGTAGGTCCCTAGCTACCTCTAATCAGCTTTCAGCCACCAACAACTCAAACTTTTTAAAGTTTCTAAAAAAAAAGCTTAATTAACAAAAATCTTTGTAGCAAGTATTTCCATAAATGCGACCTCCAACAAAGACAAAAGCGAATTAATTCCAATTAATAATCCCTGACAAAATAAAAACTGATTTAATTTTTTTAAATTATGTAATTTTTTATAAGGAGTAGAAATTCCCTTGGGGATGAATTATTTTATATGACTAGAATTATTTACTGGGTCAACCTTAAAGGGGAAAGAATAACCTTGTTTCACAAAATTACGGCCAATCGCTTAGTTCACCGTATTTCCAGATTCAGGTAAAACGGGGGAAAAAAAAAAAATATATAAAAGGAGGAAAAATAAATAAATTAATAAGAATATTAAAATACCTGTTATAATTTTATTTTCTATTTATTTTCCGCTGCGTTTTACTACTCTTCTAGGCTATTGGTTGTTTTATTCTGTTAATGTTAATTTTTATTTTATTTATTCGAGGTACCATTTAACGTGCACTTTCTGAGGCGACTGATCATATCAGCACATGTCTTATAAAACAACTTAAATCTAAAATATACACAATATCCATCTCCCATCCATTAATTCATTAGTATGAAGATGGAAATCCATATTTCACCAATGATAATTTTTTCAGCTATGCCTGGAATCGGATCCGGGATTCTTTGCACTATATCAAGACACGCTACCAACTGAGCTAAGGTATTGATATTTCTGTTAATGGAATAGGGATTAAAAAGTTATAAATTATATTAAATATGCTTTGAAAAACTATTTCAACAAATCCAGCCAAGATTAAAACCTGGAGCTCCAAATCACCAGCAAGCCAGACTAGATGAAACTAACACAAATATTTTCAAAGTGAGGTCCACAAAGTTCATACAGGGGGTCCGAGAGCTTGTCTAAGAAATCCTTGACATTCCTGGTGTTTTTTTAATTTCTCTAAATTTCAGTGATATTTTAAAGTCACATGAGCAATTACATTTCTCACAATAAATGTCAGTGATTATAAATGTACTGATAGAATAAATATAATTTCATTTCATTTTTACTGTAGATATTTTTACATTCATTTAAAAAATTAATGTGACTAAAAATGTACAGATATAATAACGATATTTGACTTATTTTCATTACACTGTTGGCTGAGTTATTTTTATATTTAAAATAGTTATTATGACTAAATATTATCATGACTAAAATAATTACTATGACTAATTTTTCATCATAATATACTTTACATACATGTTTATAATTTATTTGTAATCATTTATCCTATAGTAAAGGGTCTGCGAATCAGCTGTTCCATAGTTAGAGGGTCCACGTGATTAAGAAATTTGAGAGCTACCGGACTAACATTTTGTCCGCATGCCCCCACCAATGTGTGTTTTATATAAGAATTATTATTATACTAGCTAGGTCGATGGCGCGTATGAATGTAGAGTTCTGTCTAAGATTCCCAGAATTACATAAAAATGCTATATTGATTAAATTGGGGCTCTCATTTTACAAGAATGATTTTATTTCTGGGGGGCTGGGCTGTATGTTTCTACTAGTTATTTTAATTTGCAAGTCATGAATTGATATTATTAATTGACTGAGAAATGGATGGTTAAATACTCATTGTAATAGTTATAAATTGTTTATGTGCTGACACTAAAGCGTTCCCAAGTCTTTGTGGTACAGTGGGTGTCTCATCCCGCGGATATAGGTATTCATTTCCAACCGGACGTCACGTAGTAGCCCAGTATTTTATATTATACTTTAGAAAACTCTGGGATTGAGACTAGTGAAACTTTTAATCATATTTAAAAATTAAAAATGTTTATTTGGGAAAAAAAAATATTTCACCAATGCAAATTTAATAGTTGTCGATCTAAAAACTCATAAAACCTAACTACGATGGGATTTTTGGCTTTAGATTTATCTTGTACTTAATATCACGGTTAATTGGTGGGAAAGTGGGGTATAAAGATTAAAGAGAACAGAGTTAATAATAAGTCGTGTCTAAAATAGTTTAGTTTTTTGTGTGCATCGTGTCTTACCACCCATTCGGCTATTTGCATATTCACACTAAATTATAAACGGAAGAAAAAGGTAGAATTCAGGGAGAGCGTACCAACATTTTTGTGGAAGGGAAGGGTAAAGGCTCTTTTTTAAAAATATACCCTCTATAAACCCAGCCAATAATCTAATCCTGACCTTCCTGCGACTGGCAATAGCGTTATATTGCAAGAGCAACTGCTTAGATTAGACCATTCTTTCACTGATTAGGGTATAGCATAGTTGCTCATTTGTTTTTATTTTCGTCTTTCAAACCAAATATTATTAATTCTCTACAAGAGAGTTGATAATTAACTGCTAGGTGTGATGCTCTACTAGAGTAATGCTGTGTTTAGAAAAAGATTGAGTATTTTTCAGGAAAATCAAATATCCAGATTACGTGATAGATAATAACAATAATACTGCACGCTTGTACTAGCTACATCAGTCGCAGCCAATAGTGGAAAGATTAGCTAGTTTTAATGTACCCTTGCGCAGGTTAAGAAGATTGTACTAATTGTACATCCTTTCCATGTCTCCATAAGATGAGATTATGAAGATAGCGAGTATGAGGGTGTGAAACCAGTAGAAACTTTAATCCTAACTTAAGCCTAGTTAACCAACTCCTGGTGACCATTGGGGTAATTGCCCTTCGGGAATAATACACAAGGGATCAACCGGGAATTGAACCCGGGATCCCCAGGCTTGTATCCAGGACCACTGAACACTACACCACTGGGTAAGTTGGTTATTTGATAGATAATTAGATGTATCTACAATAAAGATACATTGTCTGACATTGTAAAATATTATTTGTAATAAAATATGATATTTTTTTTCCTTCAATAACATCTATTTGTTTGTATGTTGAAACCCAAACCGGTGGTCCCACGGTCTACAGCGAAGGACTTGCAATCATTTGGATTTACGGTAACTATAAGGCTGAGGATAGTTTTTCAAAAGATTCCCACCATGCCACTGTAGGTGCACTTAAATGAAAAATCCTTTGTCACTATTAATTATATTAAGACCTTAGTAACCCTTATTTATATTAAATGATTATAAGTACTCTATACCTTGAGAACGTGTTTTTATTTTGACCCTAGCCCTTAAATTAAGAGAAGTTTACCGATAAATGATTTATTTTAATTACAATTTTTTCAAAAATGCGTTTTTAACTATTTAGTTTAAAATTGATAACTTTCAAATAACACTGTATTTTTTGTTTTTGGGTAAAAATTATTTTAATAAAGTTTACTGACGAGTGATTTTTCAAAATTAGAACTAATTCTAAAAATACTTTAATGATCTTGTTTAAAATGAATATAAAATAAAACTGTTTACTTGGTTTTAGGTAAGAAACTTGTTTAAGGTTAATATGCTATCAAAGTTTTTTTAATTTGAATCATTTAAAATAATTCTTAAGGGATTTGGTTTTAAATTGGTATTTGGGAGGATTTTCACAATATACATAATATTTTATTGTTGCTTTCTTTTAAAAAAACATTTGATAGTGATTTACAGATAAAATATTCTTGAATTTTTAAAAAATATATATAATGATTTTGTTCAAAATCGTAATCTGGTTTCTATTTTAAATGATAAATAATAACATACATTTGTTTTTGTTGAATATTTTAATTTAAAGGCATTATACTTATGACAAATTTGAGAAAATTTGACATTTTTCAAAAATTGCTTGGATTAGTCCAAAATTAATATTTGGGGTTATTTTTTCACTATCAATAAAAATAGCCTTGTTTTTAATTTTTACAATATATAATATATATAGATATATATTGGGGTTGAATTAAAATAGTGGAATTTTATCATTTTAAATTATTTAAACTATTTAAATAAATTTGTTTAAAATTTATATATGAAGAATGTTTACAGTGATTAACCAAATTATGTGTTTATCTGTCTGAAATAAATTTACCAATGGGTAATTTAGTGAAATATTATTTTCAAATTTTTTATGTCAAGCTATAATACACTGTATGAGAAAGTATTTACAATTGTGTCGTACCACTTATTTGGATATTATTTGGTCGGGCTCAGCCTGTAGAAAGTCTGTCTACTAAAATAATTTTCCAAGGTTCGATCTTTGTCATGGCTGTAAAAATATAAAAGAAAAGCTTTCATATATATATTATATACAAAAGTTGTATATATATATATATACAAAAGTTGTATATATATATATATATATACAAAAGTTGTATATATATATTAATACAAAAGTAATATATGCATACAAAAGTTTTATTATATATAATATATATATATAATATATTATATATATATATATATATACAAAAGTTGTATATATATATATATATATGTAAATATAAAAGTTTATTTAAATATATAGATGAATATAAAAGTTATATATATATATAGTAAAAATAAAAAACATAGCCTATTTTTATTGATAATGAAAAAATATCCCCAAATATCCATTTTGAACTAAGCCAGGCCATTTTTGAAAAAAAAAATAGTTCTTCTAAAATTTGTCATAAGTATAATGCCTTTAAATTGAAATATTCAACAAAAATAAACATATTTTATTATTTATAATTTAAAATAGTACCCAGATACTGATTTTGAACAAAATTACTATGGATCTTTTCAAAAAATTAAAAACATTTCAAGAATCTTTAATATGTAAATCACTATAAAATGGTTTTATTTATGAAATATCAACAATAAAAAATTATGTATATTGTAAAATTCTCCCAGACACTAATTCTGAACCAAATCCCTTAAAAAATATTTTTAAAATTTTAAATTAAAAAACTGTAACCAGCAGATTACCCTTAAACAATTTTCTTACCTAAAACCAAGTAAACAATTTTCTTTAAGATACACATTTTAAACAAGCTAATTAAAGTATTTTTAGAAATAGTTTTCGAAAATCACAAGCAAACTCCGTTAAAATAATATCTACCCAAAATCAAATATACAGTGTTATTTGAAAGTTATCAATTTTAAATGAAATAATTATAGCCATTTTAAAAAAAATTGTAATTCAAATAAATCATTTATCGATAAACTACCCTTAATGTAAGGGCTAGGGTCATAATAAAAAACACGATCTCAAGGTCATATAATATATAAATATAAGATTTGACCAAAATATATGAAGCCGTTTCAGATCTGTGGCCAGGGATAGATTGACAGACACACATACAGACATAGGGACAGACATAATTGTAAAATCCTCTTTTTTGGGTTTGGGGACATATAAAACGTAAATACTCATCATAATTTTGAAGTCGAAAATGTTCACGACTATTATATCCTTAGATGAGAAAGTAAAAATTGAATTGTTACTACTCACTGACTTAGTAACAGGATGTTGCTTAGTTTTCCATCGTTTCACATCGTGTATAATGTGTTTGTCACAGCATCCTAATATCCTCACAAGCACATACTTGATTATAGCGGAATAGTACGATGGCAGTCACTAAGCTTTACACCTCAACCCCCTCCAGCTCACCGGGGTTGTTGTTATTATGCAAATGGCGGTGTTGGTATCACCAGCCACAGACTCTGCCGAGGGATATTACACTTTGACGGATGTTTGCTTTATTGTTGCCGTTTGATAAGGAGATGGAGGAGACAGCAATACAAGATACATTACTCCCCTCTAGTTACGTATGTTATATTGCGTGTAATTACATCTTACCTTACTGCCCATCTTTGTTGTAGAGGATGGACGGATGAGTGAGAGTTTCAATCAATAACATAACAAAGGTTCGTCAACAATAAGGTCATGACACGGATCTAGATTCGTCCACAACAAGGTAATAACAAGAATCAAAGTTCTTCTTCAACAAAATCCTTCACAAATAAAAGCTCTTCTACAACGTAGTCTCGACAAGAATAAAGTTTGGTTTACAATACCAAGGTTCGTCTACAAAAAGGTTATAACTTGAATCTAATTGTCAAATACGCCATGCTATTTTTCTCACTTTTTGTAGGCGGATGATAGTAGCTGTACTTTTTAAGAAGTCTTCACTAATGTTCCTTGAAATATTACATCACATTAACACGGAACTAAGTCTATGATACTAAGACGTGGCGCAAAATTAAAAGGTCAAGGCCTATTGCTTGGATTACATTTTATTGGTGCTATTCAACGAATAATTGATGAATACAAGCTATGAAACATACTACTTACAAACCAACCAATTCTAGTAACTTACACTAAACATCAAATACTAAAATGCAGGAAAATTAAGTTCCTAAAAATATATAGATTCCGTTTACCCTTAATGCTACCTTGACTTATCCTATAAGCTATATCATAGTGTAGTAGTGCAAGGTAAGCTTGCTATATTACAGGATAAATGAAGGTCTCGTCAGATAAAAATATAAATAAAACAATATATTTCTTTATTTCGGGGCCTTGACACAATCTAAACGGAATTAGCTTTTGACTAATAGATTCCTAAACAGTAAAACACTCTTAATTTAGCCTATTTTTATAACACATAATTATTAAAAATATGATCTCACTGATCACATAAATAAGAGAACTAATAATTATATTTAAATAGATTCAAATGGAATTGAAACAATTTATATCTGGTGTATGATTTTATGAAATACAAATCAAAATGTTAAAAATAAATGGTACGGCGCACCGCACAGACTTTCTCTCTCTTTCTATAAACTCGTAAGATTTCTGAACGGAATAATGTACATTGTATCATCACCACTCCACATAAGAACACGCAAAAAATAATATACAATGATATATAATCAATGAGAAAAGAGGCGCATCTTTGTCCACCTAAAAGCATTTCAAACAGTTTAATGTCTTCCACAAGAGTCAACACTTCGTATTAAAATTTCGATTTTTGGTTAAAATATTAACATTTTATAAGGTGTTGCAGATCTTCAAGTCATCGCATTGATATTTAATTATTCATTTATACATTTTGACCAATAAAAAATGTAAATATTGACTATTGAGTCTAAAATGGAGATAGATCATTGCTATGCAAACATTTCTCCTAAGAGATTTAAGGAAAAATAACATACTTTTTTAGATACTTATATTTAATTACTCTATGGCATTGGAGAATTATTGCGTTAAGACTTAAGTAGTATATGTTTACAACTAAAGCTCACAAAATTATATTAATATATTTGCAAATATCTCAGAAACTGCTGCTTTTATAAAAATATATGTCAAATAAAAGATTTTTATTTCTAATAGTCCTACAATTTTGCAATGATAAGTTGTTTAGTTTCTCCAATAGTTGTGGAGATACGGAAATTAACGCTGCTGTAATGTACCCTAAAAATCATTTTCATAGGAAAATGAAAATAGCCAGTTTATTTATAATCTTAATCAACGCCTAGATACGAATTTTAATCAAAATCGTTTAAGCAAATTTTGAGTAAACAAATTTTTCTCTTTTCGCCCTTCAGTAAACTACCCTTAATTTTAAGTTTTTATAGACACACAGACAGACGGCATTGCAAAGACTATTTTTTAGGGTCCGGGGGGTCATGAGACGTCGACATCCATCAACATTTCAGGTTAGTTTTTTTTTTTACGGTCGCAATACTTAAACTTTAATGTCCAAAAAGTTAAAAAAAAAATTCATATAATTGCGTATAGATTGAAAGTTATTGATTTTATAAAAATATGTTTCGTATAAAATATCTGTATTATAAATATATATACATATTTGTAATGCTAAGTAATTTCAAATCCCAAATAGTTTCGGAGCTATTATAAAAAATGTTAATTTACCCATCAGACCGGAGCCCTTAAATCGATTTTGCCGAAATATTGAAATTAGCCAATTTGTTTGTAATATTTATTAATGTTTATAAATGAAATTTAATCAAAATCGTTAGAGCCGATTTTGAGAAAATCGACTTTTTCTCTTTTTGCCCTTCGGTAAACTACCCTTAATTTTAAGTTTAAATAGACACACAGAGAGACGGCATTGCAAAGACTGTTTTTTAGGGTTCGTGGGGTCATGAGACGTCGACATCCATCAACATTTCAGGTTAGTTTTTTTTACGATCGCAATACTTAAGCTTTAATGCCCAAAAAGTTAAAAAATATATATATAATTGCGTATAGATTGAAAATTATTGATTTTATAAAAATATGTTTCGAATAAAATATTTGTATTATAAATATATATACATGTTTGTAATGCTAAGTAACTTCATATCTCAAATAGTTTCGGAGCTATTATAAAAAATGTTAATTTACGCATCAGACCGGAGCCCTTAAAGCGATTTTGCCGAAATATTGAGAGTAGCCATTTTGTTTGTAATATTTATTAATGTTCATAAATGAAATTTAATCAAAATCGTTAGAGCCGATTTTGAGAAAATCGACTTTTTCTCTTTTTTCCCTTATGTAAACTACCCTTAATTTTAGGGGTAGATATCCAATTCCAAAAACCCCTCGGGGCAACCCTATGAAAACCCTAGATATCAAGTTTCAGCTCAATCGGTAAAATAGTTTAGGCTCTAGTTGGAGGTACAGACAGACAGACAGACAGACAGACAGACAGACGGAAATTCAAAAACCACTTTTTCGGATTCAGGAAGCCATGAAACGTCAAAATTCATCAAAATCTCGAGTTCGATTTTTTTGACGATCACAATACTTTCTCTACCTGTAAGATAGAGAGAAAGTAATAACATACTTTTTTAGATACTTATATTTAATTACACTATGGCATTGGAGAATTATTGCGTTAAGACTTAAGTAGTATATGTTTACAACTAAAGCTCACACTTAAATTGTATTAATATATTGCAAATATCTCAGAAACTTGCGTATTTATAAATAAAATATGTCAAATAAAATTTTTATTTCTAATAGTCCTACAATTTTGCAATGATAAGTTGTTTAGTTTCTCCAATAGTTGTGGATATACGGAAATTAACGCTTCTGTAATGTACCCTTAAAATCATTTTCATAGGAAATGAAATAGTCAGTTTATTTAAATCTTAATCAAGCCTAGATACGAATTTTAATCAAAATCGTTTGAGCAGATTTTGAGAAAACCAAATTTTTCTCTTTTCGCCCTTCGTAAACTACCCTTAATTTTAAGTTTTATAGACACACAGACAGACGGCATTGCAAAGACTATTTTTTAGGTTTCGGGGGTCATGAGACGTCGACATTCATCAACATTTCAGGTTAGTTTTTTTTTTTTTTACGGTCGCAATACTTAACTTTAATGTCCAAAAAGTTAAAAAATTCATATAATTGCGTATAGATTGAAAGTTATTGATTTTATAAAAATATGTTTCGGAAAAAAATATCTGTATTATAAATATATATATATATATTTGTAATGCTAAGTAATTTCATATCTCAAATAGTTTCGGAGCTATTATAAAAAAATGTTAATTGACGTATCAGACCGGATTCCTTAAAGCCATTTTGCCGAAATATTGACGGTAGCCATTTTGTTTGTAATACTTTATTAATGTTTATAAATGAAATTTAATCAAAATCGTTAGAGCCGATTTGAGAAAATCGACTTTTTATCTTTTTTCCCTTCAGTAAACTACCCTTAATTTTAGGGGTAGATATTCAATTCCAAAAATCCCTGGGGCAACCCTATGAAAACCCTAGATATCAAGTTTCAGCTCAATCGGTAAAATAGTTTAGGCTCTAGTTGGAGGTACAGACAGACAGACAGACAGACGGAAATTCAAAAACCACTTTTTCGGATTCAGGAAGTCATGAAACGTCAAAATTCATCAAAATCTCGAGTTAGATTTTTTTGACGATCACCATACTTTCTCTACCTGTAAGATAGAGAGAAAGTAAAAAGGCTCTCTGAGAAAATAACTAGATGATTTTATTTTTAAACATTGCTCGTACCTATGTTTAAATAGACCATCACTGTCATCTGGTGGTCAGAGTTCCTGGCTACAAATACAGAGGTCCGGGTTCGATCCCCAGCGATTATAGATTTTCGATTAAGTGGTGAGTCTGGAACGGGGTCAAGCTTAACCTTGTGAGGACAATGTAGGCCCTACTTGAACAAATAAGTAGCTGCTACAGTGTATAAAACTGAGATTAACGGGCACAGGGTTTGTTTTACTGGCCACATTATACCCTATATCCACAAATGTTGGCAATATCTTCGACAACATGCAACGTCCGCTCGGTTAGTATCGCTCGCTTGCGGGCTGAAGCCATGTAGCTTCTTAATGTCTAAATGGCTTTATTGCTCGACAGCAAGTCTATGGAGTCCCAGTTCGATTCCTAAAGGTTCTGATGACGATATCTATTTGGTATAATATAAAATTAGTAAATAATAAGGTGAGTAATATTAGGCGTTACGTTCTAAGTTAGTTTGTAAGTTTTCTGTTAAATAATTAAACAACAAAAAGATACCTCAATAAACATATTTTCTAAAGATTCGCGATTACATAGGGCTATTGTAATTGTAGCGTTGGCCACTATAACTACGACACAAGTTCATCTCGTCAAGCTTCGGCCCAATTTCGCAATACCACTCCAGCACGTGTTGACTGATAGCCTGCCTTGGCTATTGCTGTTTCACCCAACGACTCCTAGTGGCGAGTCAGGCAAAATAGGCCCCCTACATATGTTTACATAGATTATATGGAGATATTTTGGAATTTAGGTTTCTCATTGGTCCTTTATAGCTCACACAAGTATTCATTGTTTCGAGTCACTGAAATGTTTTTGGCTACGGTAGGCCTATATATAAGGGTAGCTTGGGTTACTTGAGCACAATTGGTTTTGCATGGAAAGGAACTGCACTGTGCTCTGGTATCCTCATTAATTATTTACAAATTTAAAAATAACTCATATTGATTGATTTATTTTTTACGTTTCAAAATTCACTCTTTATTTTATACTCACTACCATTCTGGTCATTCTATATGATTCAAGTTGTTAAAATTTATTTAATTTGTAAATATTTAACACAAATTTTGTTTGATTTCGTTTGAATAACGAATTCTGGTTCTTTCAATGCTCATATATTTCTTGCTCTTCGTTTGGAATATTCCTCGGTTGTTTTTAACTCAACAAAGTCTTTGGGTCTGGATCCATTTGCACATTAGAGTCGTTGATTAATTTGAATACATTTAATCTAAAATTTTAAATAAATTAAATATATTACTTAGGTTTAGTTCATATAACTAATGCTCGCAGTTTAGTTTTGAATATTTCTTGTTTTGAATTTAACTAGGCCTGTGGGTCTAGAATACTAGGAGTAAGTATTCATCAGTCTGACCAAGTTCAATGTGGTTTATTGAAGTGATTTGCTTTTTACTTTATTTCTGTTTTTATATATTGATTACTCCTTTGTGTGTATATGCTGGAACCATGTTCATTCGCTAAACAGACGCTCTTTATTCATACGACTGGATAGTTGTATGTCCGCCCAAAGCCATTGTATGATTTTCCTTTGTAAATATATAATTTGTTTTCTTATTTAATAGAATATTAATGTCCCACTGAATTGATATATTGTTTCATATTGCGGTAGATAATATTTGTTTAGATTGGAAATCTACTATTATATATATGGACGGTAAGTTTATTGAGTACCCGAAGTGTAAACGGACTATAAATTACCTAACACTCAATATAAGAACAACAGCATCAAGTATGCAACCAGCTCCCTAGTGTAGTAGTAAATATACCTGGCTACGTCCCTAGGGGTTCCTGGTTCGATTTCTGGCTGGTACCTTGTGTATTTTTCCCTTAAGGGAATGAGCTCAACGGTCACCAGGGTTTGGTAAATTAAGCTTCTGTTAGGTTAGGACTGACACCGGCTCCACAACATCATAATAACTATCATCTCACTGAGGGTACGACGTGTACCCTGACAAAGTTCTGTTCCTCTAGAGCGGCTAATAGTCTACATATAGACAACCTCCACAGGTGTACCCTGGTAACGTTCTGTTCCTCTAGAGCGGCTAATAGTCTACATATAGACAACCTCCACAGGTGTATCCTGGTAACGTTCTGTGTCTCTAGAGCGACTAATAGTCTACATATAGACAACCTCCACAGGTGTACCCTGACAACGTTCTGTGTCTCTAGAGCGACTAATAGTCTACATATAGACAACCTATGTTGTACCCTGACAACGTTCTGTGTCTCTAGAGCGACTAATAGTCTACATATAGACAACCTCCACAGGTGTATCCTGGTAACGTTCTGTTCCTCTAGAGCAACTAATAGTCTACATATAGACAACCTATGTTGTACCCTGACAACGTTCTGTGTCTCTAGAGTGGATAATAGTCTACACAAGGGGCTGAAACTGGATGTCAAAGTCCCTATCATTCATACATGCCATACGATAGTTTAAAAAAATAGGTATTCACTACCTAGGTAAAATAAATTATCCACACACAAAATATAATAATATTAATCACAACAGGAAACAAATCTGGGTCTAACCACGTCATGTCTAGTATATTAGGGTACTTTACAAACATGACTTATAAACTAGCACAACTCAGAATAATACACTTAATGTTGGGCGCAAGGAACTCGAGAATGAACAGTGTTTATGAAATTTTTATACCTAGACTTTTTTTTTGCCAAATTAAATAAAATATTGCTTCAGTAAAAAAAAAAAATTAGTTTAATTTTCTTTTCATGTTGATACCACAGTTCTTGAATATTTATTATAAATACTGCGCCACTAGAGGAAAAACATTTTAAATGAAAGGAAAAATTTGTCACTAAATTCAAATAAACCCTTGACAGATATTCAAGAAATGTTCATATCACTATGATAAGAAAATTAAATTCTATGATTGTACTGAAGCAATATTTGATTTATTTTGACAAAAAAAGATTTTGATATAAAAACTGCAAAAAAACTCTAACCTCTTCTAGCATCCCCTACATTCCCACCTTAAGACTAGGTCACCCAATCATAGCAATATAACTAAAATAACTGGCTACAACACAAATATTATATTCCAATGCCCGATAAGGGATATAAACAGGTTCTCTAGACTTCTTCTAAGCCTTCCTTACAACTCATCCATGCGAAAAGGTGATAAGGGTACTGGATCCTTACATTATCACCTAATTAAGCTTCATTATACCCAACGAGCGGGACTAGAATCCATTTCAAAGTCTCGTTACACCCTTTTCCACGTGACTCTGTGCCCGTTTCAAGGAGGAATACCATCAGATGAATCTCGTCGAGATAACAGGAGAGTTTAGCGCAAGTAGGGTTAAATAGGGCCCGGCTACTGGAACACTCAGAATTTCAATGTTTCTAGTCCATGGAATAACGGTAACTGGATGTTAGAATCAATGAGGAGTTCGATCATGTCTGCATGTTCATCGATCCAAACTTTTTATCGGGCTATACGTATTTATGATAATTACTCTAATTGATTAGGGATCAGGTGGGGAGCACTTTAAAGATAATCTATAAGCATTTTCATGGAAGAAGAGTGGAAAATCATTTAGGGAAAAACCACCCTGAGTATAGCCTACCGAGATTCGGATCCTAATCTCCCAGTCTTTAGTAGGCCAATCTAATATGAGTATGACGACGCCTTAGACCATTCATTCACTGAAACGAATTTTTTTATTAGTTTGAGCTTTTATATCAGTCATAAATAGATTAAATAATTAATCTTCATTGCCATATCTTACTACCTATCCATAACATAAGCATTCAAATTAAGTTATCTGTGTAGAGAGAAGAAAGGAAATGAGTAGTAAAAATGCGTTCGCTTTCCTAAAGGGTGAGTGAGAAACTTTTCAGGTAAAAAAACACTTTCAATAAGCTAAATGTTCCTCGTCATCGTGTGAATAAAACTAGACAAATAGGTTTTTATATACTTAGTTTGCTATTCAGTTGACAGAAGAAATAACTAAAATCTGACCCGCCTCGGTGGCGTAGTTGGCTAACGCGCTAGTCGTGTTAAGCCCGACTGCGAGGACGGGGAGATCGAGGTTCGAATCTCGCTCGGGTGAACTGGGGGTGTTTTTCCTAAATGGTTTTCCACTCTCCTCCACGCAAATGAGGGTTCACTTCCTCTATTCAACCTTCCCAATTCCTAATCCATTAGCGTAATTAGTACTAAGCGTATAACCCGAGCGGTAGTAGACGCAGTGCTAAATAAAAAAAAAAAAAAAACTAAATCTGCACAGCAAAGGAACCAATAGAGTTGGAAGCATCTAACCAATATCTAGTTTCAACATTTTGTTTTTATTTAAATTGAGATTCACTTAAGACTTTTTAGATTTTACCTAATACAATTTTAGCTTTAAAGATGTAACAAACAAATATGTTACATTTTCGTTACTAAACATAAACTAACTTCCAACTTTTGACCTGACAGAATAACATCATTAGTGATATAAAAAACAGACATATTAGAAGATAAAATAATAACTGAACTAATCAGTGCATGCTCGAGCTAATACAGATAAGCCTGTTGGAACTAGAACCACAAACTTCCATCATCGACAAATCAGTCTAGACAAGTCTGACGTTCAATCTGCGTGCCCAACTGGGTGGGTAGTTTCCTATTGCTCCATTTGGAAAATAAGTCAGTTTTATTAATAATCGTTAGTAGACTTCATTTTCCAAGGTGACTAATCTACAGTAAGAATATACATACATACATATATAGACATAAAATACAATATATATTTGTTTAGTATCGCATCTTATTAATAATATTGTTATACACATATTATATACTAATTACGATGGTGAGCTAGGGATGAGAAAGGTTGCATTTAGAGGAAGTACACCTGCATTTGCGTGTAGATAGAGAGAAAAACAATTTTTGAAAACCACCCTCAGTACATTCACACGGGATTCGAACCCCAATTTCCCTGTCATCACCATTCCAGTATATTGCTAGAGTGACACCTTAAACCAAGCGGCCACCTAAGTGGGTTGTTTGTTATCGTTTGTAAGCTTAATACTAGCCTCAATAGCGGCTTAGTCTAAAAGAATAAAGATGACGAAGGTATATTAGAGAAAATACGTCCGTATTCTAGTGTCTAAGTCACAGCTGCTGGTGTTTAAATTACTAAATGTTTGTGTTCTAAGGCATAATGTAAAGACAACTATCTTATATTAGGTTAGTTTGTAGGATGTGTGTTACATAATGTATATGTTTATAAAGCGAGCGTTAAATATCTCAATAAATAAATAGAAATTATATTGAATGTTATAAAAACTTGTTTCGGTGGATTAGTGGTTCAAGGCACTAGACTATCTATGCACTCAGTCAACATTCACGGAGAGGTAGGTTACATTGGGGAAGGCAGTCTTCCATATTTGCTATATCAATGTGTTTTTATAATCCTCTTGTCTCGTTAATTATGATATAGTTTCTCTGAATTATCTTTCTTGGTTCTACGCCTTAGATCAATTTATTAGTAAACTTGAGGTTAAATTTAGTGTACTAATCTCTATATCTACGAGTACATTAATATGAAGATATTAGTTTGTGAGTGTGTGGGTTTATTTTACGATTGCAAAAAACTTTAGAACCACTACATTTTGACAATATTTTCACTGATGTGTTCCTTATACTCTCAGGATGGACATAGGATACATTTTAGTATATACTGAAGATTGAGTTTATCAACATAGATTGAAATGTATGCCAGATGCATTTTTCGAATCGTTTCGAGTAAATATGTGAGTTTTTATGAAAATATATGCTCGCTTATAATTAGATAATTATATGTGCATAAACAATTTGGATAAGATTTGTATACATCTCGTACCATGTATAAGGTTAACGGGAAGTTTTCAAGCTATGCTCGACGAGATATATCTATAGGAGGATGTGCAGTGACGTTAAATTAATACAGTCGATGGATTTTCACATATAAAGGAAAACTTACGTTAACTATCTAAGTTAGTTAATAACTTTAGAGCCACTTAATCCATTTGGATGAGATTTTTAAATATATATTATGTAGAATATTTCTGGAAAGTTTTTAATCTATTGACCGACTTACTGTGTCTTAGGAGGGCTGATCAGTGATGTTTAAACCAATCTCATTATGGGACCCTTGGATTAACTTTTTTTAATAACAGTTTGAACGTATTTATTCTCACTTTACAATCCATTATAAGCCTAATGTCTTAGAACATGGTACCGCAGTTTAAGTACAAAACGTTTAACCAGGCAACGAAAGGATATTTAGAGCTAGTCACAATAAAGGTATGGAAAAGCTTTGGTGCAACACTTCCGATATTCCTTCCGCCATGCCTCCTTCCTCCCCGCCCGCCTCCTGCCATACGCACATATACACACACTCATCAGCACGGTGCACAAATGGCGCCATACAATTACCTCACACGTGTGGCCGAAGCCCACATTACACTTAATACCGTATTAACTTTCCTCTGATTCTAGGCCACCTATTTAGCTTCAGTTTCTGCATTTAACACGCATGCAAATAGTAGTTTAACGCTCGGCTACTTCATTGGCTGGCCTGGCTGATACTATCCCTTCATTTAAACGGTGAGCAAAGATAATCTATGTGAATACGCTTTTGGGTTATGCAAAGTAATCAAAGTAGAGAGAGAGAAGGAGAGTACAGAAAATAAGAAAAATTTTTTCAGCCATGTTAATATTATTTTATGTAATTATTGTTTAACCGCGTCTTGTCACCCATTTGAGTTATAAGCGTGTATGTATATTGCATATATATAAATATATATATATTTATATAAAAACCTTTCTCAACCAAATTGGTAGGCCCTTTCACTCTCGGTCGTAGAAATTCTAGTATGCTGAGATAATCAGTAAGTTCATAAATTGCACGTTAAATATCTATAATAAATAAAAATATAGATAAGCATTTGCTAAGATTCCGCATTTGTGGTCGCATGGTCTAATGATTCACTCGTGCAATGGAATAAATTTCCAATTACGGGAAAATTTGGATTATAACCCTGTTAACGTGCATTAAGAGTGACTTTTCCATGCTTGTTTCCTTTTCCTCCAAGCAAATGCGGGTAAATTTTATCTAAATTATAAATCTTTACCCTCACCCCATTAGCTCAGACATATGAATTGCCTGAACAGGTAGTAAGACGTGGTGCACACAAAACAAAATTGCATGTGTGGTTTGGATAAAGGCTTAGCGAAAGTTTCTGTACACCTACTCAGATGAAACGATTATTGAAATATATTCGAAAATAACCTCTTATAGACGAGACTTTTTGAAAATTTCGCTCATCCCTTGCATTCGCTACTCGATATGACAGTAATGCATCGGTCAGGTGAAATCCCCTACACGCAAATAATTTCAATCGAGAGGACACGTTTATTCCTACATACCTGTCACTCCGACGAAACCCTCCTCCCCTCCCATTGATGTGTCAATGGTAAAATTATTTACATTTTAATCAGAAAATGAAATAGAGCAGTGGATGTATGAGTGATACCAGATATATTTTCACTTTTCGAAAAGTACATTTTAGAACATTTAAATGGTTGGTATAAATTTTGTTTGTAGAACTTCTTTTATTTTTAAAATCTTTGTTAATGAGATTAATAGTATTTATAAAAGAGGCCTACTAGCACATAGAGTACTGCCAAAGAAGCCACCAAGTTAATCTGTCTCATCTGTCTATGTGGTGATAACAGGAACCACTGATGCTACGGATGGGATGCCACCAAGGGATGTAAGAGGTCAATCATCCTGTCCCTCATCATTCCACCACCTAAGTGACACCCCTTAATCCCTCACCCTACCTCCTTGCTATAGTCAGGTATCCCCCCAACATTCACTCCTGTCATCCTGCCACTCCTCCTCACTACAACCAGACCTCCCCCGGTTGTAAACACTCTTCACTTGACCTGTCAGGACTCGTCATCATTAGATCACCGGTGCTCGCCTTATTTTTTTCTATCTTCTGAGAATTCGGGGAAACCACTTTAGTGAATTATCTCGCACCATTAAACTTGAGGCATTCAGAAGAAACTCTGGATAATTTTTATACAAAAGTCAAGATTTACAGACAATAGTTGGTAATACTTTCGTAGTCCTACCTCAACAATTTAGACATTAGCTAACCTATCATCCCTCATCACTCTTGTTGTCATTAAGACTAAAACATTCCATATCCCAAAGTTTATGAGAAATATACAGACGGCAATTGGTATTAGCATTTCTCATCAATTTAGAAACATTTAATGGACTGCAATACAGTCTTTTCCCCAAAAAATAAAACAAAGTTCTTTGCAAACTAGCTCAACACCAGTACCCATAAATATAATTTAATTTAAAAAAAGTAATGCAACTCTGCTTCTTTTATTTTTGTTATCGGTTTCTTACCCAACATCTCAACCCAAAAAATTAAATTAAACATCCCTCCACTCCCCACCCCATCCTTCATCTTCCTCACAGTCCAAGATGTTAAGGTTTTTCCATTCCTATTCAAGGCAAATACTGGTAAACTCCAACCACCTAATTCACCTTAACCTAGAGCTCTCAACCAATTCAACGCCACAAACAAAGCCTATAACTGTGAGTTTCCCTCTAAAACCCCACCCTCTCTCTCACACACCCTTACACCACTGCCTTTTCCTGGCCACCTCTCAACCCCACCACACCCAGAACCCATCACGATAAATTACCATCCTATAGACCCAACCACTATTCCTTCTCCCTAGTAGAAGATAGTCGTTGGTATTCTTTCGATCTTTCTCTACAGCTATCAACCTACCAGGAGTGTATATTATCCAGCCACCCCCTTCTTGTCAGCCGGAAGAAGATGTTATCCACGCCAACCTGATGCTACGAATCGTCATAAGCATAACGACTTCGAAGACAACATTGTAAACTCTTCTCCAAGTTTCGATGAGTACATACACCTAAGAATGATATTATAAGAGCCACGATGTCGATTGCTCAGGTCAAAACCTATTAATCTTCATAAACATGTCAACTTCCAAGAAGGCTATTTGGTCTTCCATAAACCTATAATCATTTATAAAGTTGAGTTCTAATGCCAAGTAAACTCAATTTAATGATGCTGCAGACAGCTTAACCACATTCAACCTTTTAGTGATAACTCCTTATTCGTTAAAAATATAGTATAAAACTTTAAATAAAACGACTTAATCAATGCGCACATTATAAACAATAATCACATTTACGATTCAGCTTTGAGAAACAATGGACTAGCGTCAAATAAATATTTTTTAATAAATATTAGCATATATTTAATAAACATCAAACTTCTTGTTATGTGTCATCAGCTGGTGAACAATTAACTACTGAGTGAGCCACCGAGACCCATACCCACAGGATACCTAGTTTATACCTAAGCTACAGACAGAGCCCATATTGGTTGGGTCAGATTGATACATCTGTGTGGTGATTGTGTAAATATTACATTAATTATATTACTCATAATTTAGAACTGTACATATAATTCCTCGTAATGTCATTATTTGTTAGTCTTTAAGTAGAGTGTAAGGATTTAGATGTATTTGGTGTTTTTCTGTTCAATCCTTTTGGGGACCCTCCCAGACAGATACAATTTAATTTTATAACAATTTTTGGACGGTTAAAAAAAGACCAACCAGCCAGCCACTCGATCAGAAAATAAAGCTATTTTTCCTAAGTCTGTTTTATATTCATTCCTTCATTAATTCAAACATTCGAAGGTAGCCAGCCACCTTGGGCAGCTGCCTTTAATCTTTCCCATAAGGATAGCACCCTTTGCAGAATGTCTTCATTTTGTTTATATATTCTTGTACCTCCAACCGAAAATAATGACCCATTCCAAAGGAAGAGGGGGAAGAGGAGGAAAGAGGACAGAAAAGCCTTCCGACCTCAGTTACTCCTCCACCCAGAATTCTCTCTTCCCTCCTCCGCAAATCACCTCTATTTCTCCACGCCCCCAATGCACTCCAGCCTCATCTCCTCCTTCCAGCCAACCCTCAGACCCCGACAACGCTTCTCTAGCTCTATCCGCTGGGATCAATTGAACTGGGACTTTGCAGATATCCTTAGACAAGACTCATCCGACGAAGAGATCCTACCTCAGAAACTCCATCGCACCCAGTAAAACTAGCCACCCACTCTCACACTCTCCCTACCCTCATCCTCCCCCTTTTCCAAACCCTTATCAACCTTCCCCTCAACCATAATCAACACTCCTCAGCCTTGACAGTCTTTGCGTATACTTTCTAGCTATAAATATTTTTCACCTTTCATATTTGAAGAATAAGAACCTAGTATATATATAAATCATAGACGTACATCATACTTGATATGAACCCCACATCACATTTAGACTCTACATCATATTTAAACAGCATATATGATCATCAATTGAGCTAGATCAGATAGCTATATCATACTTAGACATAGCTATATATGTTATTCACATTTCTTTTGATGGCTACTAAAAATCAATCCTTCATACTTTAACAACATTTGATCATAGATCGGAGCTCTAGATCATACCTAAACAAGAACATTAGATCAATTATTATATGAACCCTGCATTAGATTTAAACTTGATCAGAGATCTTCATCACACTTAGACATATTCTTGGCAATACATTATACATTATATTAGATGGTTGATCGTAGCAATACTATATACTAAAAAAAAATTTGATAATAGATTTGAACTCCAAATTATATTTAAACAACAACATTTGATAATTAATCTGAACTCTATATTATACATAAATTTAATCAGATCATACTTATATATCTTTAGGCATACATGAATGATACTTACATTATATTTGATGGTTGATTAAAGCCATACTTCATACTTGACACCATTTAATCATGGATCAGAGCTCTACATCATACTTATACAACAATATTTGATCCAATAATCTGAACTCTATATCAAATTTATACTTGATTAGAGCTCTACATAGTTACAAGTACCTTAACCATAAATTATAATCAAACTATAATTGATAAAAGCAGTTCTTCATACTTTGAAAACATTTGATCATATACCAAAACTCTAAATAATAAATAAAACAATGTATAGCTATGATACATGATGCTGATCAATAAATGGCATTCATCCATCGGCCAATTACGTGTGTTAGAATAGAAATCATTATTTTTGTTGTCATATAAAGATAATATCATTAATTTATTCGTCTTTTCCTATTAGTATTCACACGGACTATGTTCAAGAAATATCATCTTGACGTTTGTATATAGTCTAAAGGAACAGTAAGCCAGATGCATTCATATCCCCTGATGTTGGGTCTTGTCCGATCGGGATAGAGGTTACTGGTATTAGGACCAGGATAGTAGGTAGTTCACCTTTCTAGATTCTGGCTGTGGTGAGGTTGAACGGTCAGGAGCAAGGAGTTGTGGAAGGGTGGGTGGGAGAAGGTGGTGTAAGAGAGGGGAATTCTCCGTTATAAATATGGTTGTGTTGTTAAATAAGCTGAGAATTTTAGGTTAAGGTGTGTGGTTGGAGTTTAGAACCATTTGCCTAGAATATGAATTGAAAAGACTTAACATCTTAGACAGTGAGGAAGAGGGAGGTTGAGGTAAGGTACTGGAAGATGAGAATTTACCATTGTGGGTGTAGAGGTTTGGTAAGAAACAGATGAGGAGGAGAAAAGAAGGAGGGCTGCACTACCTATTATAGTGAAATTAGCTTTGTGGATACTGGTGGTGAGCTAGTTATCATAGGTGGTAAGTTCTCAATTTTTTTTTTAGGAAAAGACTGTATTGCAATCCACTAAATGTTTTTAAATTGATGAAAATTCTACTACCAATCACCGTCTATAGATTTCCTATAATCCTTGGCGTATGGAATGTCTTAGGCTAAATGACAATATGAACTATGAATGATGATAATCTAGGCTTATGTCTAAATTGGTGAGGTAGGACTAATGAAGGATTATAAACAATATCTGTCAATTTTTTTATTTTGTGTCAAAAAAATCCAGGTTTTCTTCAAATGCCTCAAGTTTAATGGCGCAAGATAATTCACTAAAACTTTTTCCCCACATTCCTCAGTAATGGAATAGAGATAAGGTGTTCACCTTCGAGCTAATAATGACCAGTTCTGACAGGTCGAGTGAAGAGGGGTGACAACAGGGGGTAATCTGGTTGTAGTGAGGAATAGGGGTGACAGCCGGGTCTTGAGAGAGTTGGGAGTGGGATGGGTGCGGGAGGATAGGCTGTGGCTGGAAGATGCTGGTGTGGCGAGAATAGGGTGACGCGGTCTTAGGAGGAGTGAACTGGGGGGGCAGAGGACTAGGCTGGTGGCTGGGAGATGTCTGGTTGTGGCGAGGAATAGGGGTGACAGCCGGGTCTTAGAGAGGAGTTGGGAGGCTGGGGATGGGTGCAGGAGGACTAGGGCTGGTGGCTGGGGAGATGTCTGGTTGTAGCGAGGAATAGGGGTGACAGCCGGGTCTTAGAGAGGAGTTGGGAGGCTGGGGGATGGGTGTAGGAGGACTAGGGCTGGTGGCTGGGGAGATGTCTGGTTGTGGCGAGGAATAGGGGTGACAGCCGGGTCTTAGAGAGGAGTTGGGAGGCTGAGGGATGGGTGCAGGAGGACTAGGGCTGGTGGCTGGGAGATGTCTGGTTGTGGCGAGGAATAGGGGTGACAGCCGGGTCTTAGAGAGGAGTTGGGAGGCTGGGGGATGGGTGCAGGAGGACTAGGGCTGGTGGCTGGGGAGATGTCTGGTTGTAGGAGGAATAGGGGTGACAGCCGGGTCTTAGAGAGGAGTTGGGAGGCTGGGGGATGGGTGCAGGAGGACTAGGGCTGGTGGCTGGGAGATGTCTGGTTGTGCGAGGAGTAAGGGTGACAGCGGATCTAGAGAGGAGTTGGAGCTGGGGATGGATGCAGGAGGATAGGCTGATGGCTTTGGTATATTCTGTCGGGGTTCATTGTTGGTTTCGAGGAATAGGGGTGACAGCCGGGTCTTAGAGAGTAGTTGGGAGGCTGGGGGATGGGTGCAGGAGGACTAGGGCTGGTGGCTGGGGAGATGTCTGGTTGTGGCGAGGAATAGGGGTGACAGCCGGGTCTTAGAGAGGAGTTGGGAGGCTGGGGGATGGGTGTAGGAGGACTAGGGCTGGTGGCTGGGGAGATGTCTGGTTGTAGTGAGGAATAGGGGTGACAGCCGGGTCTTAGAGAGGAGTTGGGAGGCTGGGGGATGGGTGCAGGAGGACTAGGGCTGGTGGCTGGGGAGATGTCTGGTTGTAGCGAGGAGGTAAAGTGTGGAAGGAGGAGGTCAGGATGATAAGGATGTCAGCTGTCAGATGTCAGCATAAGGATGAGTGAAAGGATTATTAACATCTCACATACTTTGGTAATATTCTGTCTGGGGGTATCAATTAGTCCTGGTTTCACCACATAGTTATAAGGCCCCCAAGGATATAAAAAAGTAGACAGATTAACTTGGTACCTTTTGTGGTAGTAGGTCTATTTGATAAATACTATAACTGACCTGAATGTTCTTTGTTCTCATCATATTATATCCTTTATCCGTACATTTTAGCAACATATTTGCCAAACAAATGGGGTCCACTTGCTCATTATAGCTCGATTGTAGGCTGACGCCATGCAGATTTTTTTGTTAATGAGCTAGTGCAACTTACAAACCAGTTTAGTAGCCCGTCTCATTCCCGGATGTCATGTAACCTAGCTGGATAATAAGCCCCATTCAGTGGCCACAATATATAAGCCTGTACTCTTCCAATAAATAGATTGCTGAGGACGATTATATTGAATTTTGAATCCCCATCGGGTGTACCGAAGGTAGTTTTCCCTAAATGGTTACTCACGCACTCTACATGCAAATACAGGTACATTTTATAAATTCAACCTTCCTCGTCGCTAATCCATACCACAAATAACCCAGAGAAGTATTATAAGACGCAGTGCACTAACAAGTTTGGCAATGCAGCCTCTGCTGTCTAATGGTCAGAGTTCCAGAGGGCCATGGTTTGATCCCCAGTGCTTCTAGATTTTTCTGTCAGGCAGTGGGTTTGGAACGGGGTAACATCAGCCTCATATGGACAAATAATGAGCCACTTGGACGGAAAAATAGTGGTTCCAGTCTATAAAACTGAGGTTAGTGACTATAGGATTCGTTGATCTGAACTTTCAACACCCTTTATCCACAGAAGTTAGCATAATCTTCGACAGCAGGTGGAAAACACTCGGTCAATATAGATCAATTCAGGCTGGTGTAATGGAGTCTTTTTAATTCAGCTCAAACCAGGCTTAGAACAAAAGTATGGTATTCTTTAGTATTCATGTACTTACTGCTTTATGGTATTTGAAGCTCAAAAGTTAATTTCCTCACAAAAATATGCCACCGATTCCTATTTTGAGCTAGTTCTATCCAGTCCACCTCATTACCACATATCCCTATATTGAGCTAGTTCTATCTAGTCCCCTTTTACACCCTATCTCTTTTAGGTCCATTCTAATGTTCTTCTCCTATTTGCATCTAGGATTTTCCAATGGTCTCTTCCCATTGGGTTTGCCAGTTAATACCCTGAATAAAGTTCTACATTCTCCCATTCACACTGCATGTCCTGCCCACCATAATCTGCGTGACTTTATTACCCAAACAATATATTGTGACATGGTAAGTAACTCATCATTACGTAACCTCCTCCACTCCCCAATAGCCTCATCCCTTTTTGGACCAAGTATCTTCCTAAGCAACTTGTTTTTGAAAAACGTAAATTTGTTTTCATCATGTAAAATAAGAGGCCACGTTTCACAGAAAACCACCGGTAGTCATTGTTTTGTATATTCTGAGTTTTATATTTTTGGACAGCAGGTGAGATGTCAACAACTTTGTGACCAAGTAATAACATAAGCTACCGGATCTACTCTCGTGTATCTATTCGCCAAACCATATGACCTGCAGATCTGAAAGACCATATATTGATTTACTCTCACTTCTTACAGTCAACAATTTCACAACAAACAATTATTGGTTTTTAACTGTTTTTCTTTTAACCCTTTTTAGATCATCTGCTAGCTGTCAGTTACCACCACTCCTACACACTCTAAACTTATTGCGTGTATTTTAGACAACTTTCCCCCCTATATCCTCTACTGTTCCCGTTTGTCACTTGTCCACCTTAAGGTGGTAGCTTAGGCAACACGAGTATTTTTACAGTTGATAGTGTATATCGAAACATTATTTTGTTCAAAAGAATTCAAATAACTTTCCAGTATAAAAATATATTTAGTTTTATTCACAGTGATATCAACATTTTTTAAATACTTGTCAAAGATGTAATAAAATTTAATAACTTTTTTATTTGATAAAGTTTCTCATCATATGTCACTATGCTCATAAAAGATATTTAACAATTGTTGATACCACTATGTGAAGAAAGTTAAAATCTGTTTGACCTAGGTCAATGTTTTATCAGTTGTTTGTGGAATAAAACTGAATAGCTGTGTCAGTTGTCCTCCACTCAAGTGGAATGGCTACCACGTAGTCTTATGATTTTTTATCCACGTTAAAATAGGTGAACTTACTCTATAATTCAATTTCCTATACTTACACTCATAATTTAGGCCTTTTATTTACCTTGATGTTGAACGTGCAAGTAATTGAACATATATTTATATTTGTATGTATTATATATATAGAAAAATATAAGGAGAGAGATAGAGAATGACATTGGAAAATATGTATGAGACATTTTAAATATTGTATTAAGGTATTCAGAAATGCTTTGATAATTTAAAGTTTCATTTAATACCTAGAATAATGTATAAGCCAGCAGACTCTCTAAGCCCTATTTAAACAGCATTTCTAGATAGTATCAGATTTAATTTCAAATTTAATTTAATTTAATATGAAAGGAAATTCACAAAGCCTTCAGCTACACAGTAGTATTAAACCATTTTTTAAAAGGGGAAAGTGGAGAAGAAGAGGGTGCCGTCTTGTTAAAAAGAGTTTCTACTTTGAATGGATATTAAAATATAAAGAAAACGTTGAACTTTTTTTTATTCCTTAGGGTTAGGGCTTGGAGAGATAAATAAAACTGATGAGATCTCAAATTCTTTTGTCTATATTTTTGTCTCACTTTTAGCTTTTTAACTAATTTACGAATTTCAAACAAACTTGTTAAACGCTCGAGTCTCCCTTTCAGTTAATATTATTTTATCTCACGCCTTTGTGCCATTCAATTTTAATGATACAAAACAACTAAACTCTAATTTATTGGAGGCCTTTTTTACTATAAAAACAAATGTTATCTCTAAACACAATAATACTCATTTAATAAACTTGCAATTTAACTGATTAATTGTAATAAAATATTTTTTATATAGCTATGTTTTCTAGTAAAATTAATGTCCAAAGAAAGTGTTCACAGTGACATGATGATGAAACAGTTCACTTCAACATTGCACTGTTACTGCTATTGGCTCGACTAGATGCCTGCCACTCTTGCTGTGTGAACACCGCAACGCTCGCAGATACCTGCTAAGGCTGGCCACACATCAAACACAACAAATGATTCACAACAATTTGTTAAGGGCAAAATGTCGCATCACGTTGTATTTGGTGTAGACACATCTGAGACATTCTGTCTCGCAACAAGTTATAGTTGTTCGATTTACCGCCATTTTTAAATGAACCATTCAAAGAGTTGAGTGCAGTGTTTAGTTGGTTCTTTAGAAAAAAGTGAATTTGTGCATTTGTGCATTTGGGTGATTATGATTGATAATGAGGAAGCAGACGTAGTCTTTCTTTCATGGCAATTTAGACAGTTTTTTGACGTGCAACCAGAAAAATAATATTGGTTTCACCCAATAAATCAAAAAGGATACATTAATTTCTCTGTATTGAAACTCAGTTTTGAAAAAAAAATTAAATAATAACATGGCCGAGAATCCACATGTGATTCGGGGACCTGCAGTTAAAATGTATTTCATGTTTTGTCAAATGAAAGGAGCATCGCGTCTCGAGGTGCCTCGCGACATTGTCCCAAGCAGCGCGTGGTGCTTTATTGGATGTTATGGTAGCAGAGACATCTGCAGCACGTTGTGACAAAAGTCTTGACGCTATACAAGATGTTGCATTAGGTGTGTGGTCAGCCTTAGCAAGCCTCTAACCTCCATGCAAATAAAGCACTATAAACGAGACCTGATGTATAGTATTATTGGGATATTGCTCTTGCCTGCCTTTGTACACAACAGTTAGTTGAAGGTGTGGCATTGAGTTGTTTGATTAGTTTCGGTGCTTTGTTTAGTTGTATCAACTACATTTTCAAGACTTCTTGCACTCAAAATATTGGGTTCAATTGGTTTGTTTATTGACCTATACAATAAAGGTAAAACTCAAAAACAAGCTATGATATTTATTTAGTCGACAAAGAAAATATAGCACTTGCTGTCATAGTTTGATTGCCATGCAGATCGGCATGTTGCTTTCAGCCAGTACCGGGCAGACTAGGGGATAGAGCAAACACATTTTATAAGTATAATAAGTGTAAGTATAAGTATAATTATAAGTAATTATTAAGTTAGAAATAAAACAAATAATATTAATTTACCAGGAAAACTACAATCAGCCTCTCCTAAAACTTCACTCTCATCAAATTTGGGGCATGCAAATTCACAATCTATTTTTAAATCTCCCATCTCCACATACATTTGTATCTAAGCCCATAATCTCACAGATATATCTACTCAGAGGCAGCCCAAAGTCAATTTTGCGCACGGGCGGGATTGATTTTTGGTTTCCCCTATATTACTGGGAGATAGTAGGAAAACATGAAAATAATCCCCAAACCTAGCAACACCAAACCTAACTTAGCCTGGGCATGGGAGAAAGTATTCTGAGGCTAAACTTCACAAAATAAATGTTAATAATTCTCCAAACTTTTCACAGTATTAAAAGAAAAACGTAATAACATGTTTGTTATATCCTTTATTTTATATTATAAGAAGCAATTTGATATAGTGAACAGTTTACGAAATAGTTGCAAGAAAAATCTTGGGGCGCAAAATTTTTTCAAGATGGTAAAATAAATCTGTATGAATGGCATTATATACTATTTTACTCACACAAAATCTACACCAATATCTCAAATTTCATGTAAGTATCAAAAAGTGAACGATTGCTATGCTTGATCAACTATACTTTTTCACCCAGGTTTGTTAGGTGAGAGAATCTCTGTTTGGCAGCCCCCGGTTCACCCGGCCCTTAAGTCGATCCTGTATCTTCTTACACTACTCACAACTGTCAACTTGAACAGCACCACTCTCATCAGGTTCTAGTGTTGGACAACCTTCAACATCAAAGACGGCACAGTTATCGACTCCTTAAACTGGAATGTTTCACACAATAATCACACACGTGGTGTCAACAGTACCAAAACGTAGGTTAAATGTCAGACTAATACGTGGTGATCAGAGTGAAATACTGATGTCAAGTTCTTACAAAGTTCAGATCCATAAAAATGAAGAAATCAAAAATAATCTGGACGAAAGGGCGCAATTACTCTTAGATACGTCTTCATTCCGACCGACACAAATTAAGTTGAATATAAATCCTGTGTTAGAGAACCAATTAATTGAAGACTATTACCATAGCACATTTTAAAAACTGTTAATTTATTCAAAGTTTTTGAAGATTGTAACGATTTATTGTCAAAATTAAGATAAAATATATTTTTTTAGTATGTCAATATTTAGTAATAATATTTCAAATACATAGATATGTTTTTAAATAGTCATATTTCATATTTTATTAATAAAATAGGTGAATATAAAATGTAAATAGCATTTTTATAATTAGTTAAGCCGTATTTCTCAACAATGCCAGTGAAAAGGGATCAATAAAACAATATGGCTTCTATATTTGTGTTACAGCGGGGTAAAGATTTATACCAATATACAGAACAATGCTTGGTTTAATTAACATGTCCTTTGACGTTTCTCCCATGATCCTTTGTAATTGATTGCAATAGCTTATGTTCGACGTTTAGGCTCATTGTAAGGAGAATAAAAGCGATGGGCAGCTACTTAAAAAAAAAGTATTTCATTTATTAAATACAGGTTGTCATTTAAATCATTTGTTTTCATGAAAAGTTTAAAAAGGCTGTTTTGACTCTTCATTGTTGTTTATATAATTCTATTAAAGGAGATACGAGGCTAGTGGTAGATACAGTCAACAACCCAAAAAATATAGACCTTATTGGTAGGTTATTGTTTGTGAAAATCGTGGAGTTTTATTTTCCTTAAAAATAATCTTAAGTATTTTATTTAAATTGTTTTACTTTATTTTAAGGAGAACGTAATACTATAGCTTGCTTGGTAATCTAATGAATCATTCCACTATCATAGAATGATTAAGTATCATCCAAATTAGTGGGAGCTTGAAATACATGTCAAACACATTTAGTTTAAATTGCCTGTGACGGGGAGGTTGGGTTTAAATCCCAGATGTTTGTATTAAGGGTATTTTTTCTTAGATAGTTTTAATTTCTCTCTCCACGAAAATACGGGTTTGTTTACTTTATACTATGCCTTCCTCGCCCCTTCTATATAAGTTTAATTAAATATGATTTGCCCAGATGGATAATAAAATGCTTAGCCAAAATTATTGTTATAGATCTAGGGTTCCCTGTTTCTGTCAATGAGGTACACAAAATAGTATTAGCTACCATAAGTAGGGTGCTTTAAAAACTATTTGTGAATATTTCTCTTACAATGCCATTTTTTACTTTCTCGCTATCTTGCAGGTAGAGAAAGTATTGTGATCGTCAAAAAAATCGGACTCAAGATTTTGATGAATAGTCGAGTATTGCGACCGTAAAAAATAATCAAACCCGAGATGTTGATGAATGTCGACGTTACATAACCCCCCAAACCCTAAAAAGTTGTTTTTGAAATGCCGACTATCTGTGTGTCTGTTAAACCCTAAAATTAAGAGTAGTTTAGTAAAGGGCGAAAAGAGAAAGAATCGATTTTCTCAAAATCGGCTCTAACGATTTTGATTAAAATTCGTATCTATGCCTTGAATAAGATTATAAACAAAATGGCTATTTTCATCATCCTACTAAAATGAATTTTAGTATATTTTATAGAGGCGAAAATTTCCTTATCTCCTCAAATATGCCAGATACTAAATAATTTATCTGTGCGAAATTGTATTACTATTAAAAATCAAAAAATTTAATTGAAATATATCTATATAAAACAAATAGTGTCCGAGATATTGGCAAATGTTTTAATAAAATTTTGTGAGCTTTAGCTGTACAGCGATACTACTTAAGTTTTAATGCAATAATTCTCAAATCCTGTAGATTAAGTAGATAAGTGGGGTTTTTCAAATGTTTATGTTCTTTTCTCTTTAACTTCTTAGATGGAATATTTGTATAGCAATGATCAATCTCTATCATTTTAGACTCAATAGTAAATTATTTTTTTATTGGTTTAAATTTATAAATGCAGAATTTAATAAAAATGCGATAACCATAAGATGTAATACCCCTAATGAAATGTTGAAAATTTTAACTGGAAGCCAAATTTTAATACCAAGTATTGGCCCTTGTGGATCCAACATCGATCTTTTTTTTTTTTTTTTCAAAATATACTAGTGAGGACTTTAAGTCTTTAAAAAGAAAATCATAAAATTTAAATTCGGGTGTCAAAAAATGTTCAACGTAAGTATAACGCAATTTTGGCTTGGGTTTGCTAGTGTATATTATTTCGTTTCACATATATTACGAGTTTTGAGTAAATATCTCCATTTTTAAACTATGGAATGAGAAAGTCTTTTCGGAGTTCCATACCATTTATTTTAAACTGCTTTGTTCTATTTTAATTTGATTATAAATTAATGTAATGTCTTTTTATCAGAGATAATATTTTAAAGACTTATTAAATATGAACGACTTCTTCTTGGGCTGTATTCCTGAGTACATTAAGAGCCATCTCGAATCAATTTTCCATTTAACTTCTCAGCGAAAACTACTCGATATGCTCAAAAATGCACTTCAAGTATACATACCCTTGTTTGGATAATAATTTTCTTAACTAACAATAAAGTGTATGGGCTTAAAAATTAGCTTTTGTTTGATTGTTAATTTTCTTGTGGTATCCACTTTACAAATATCTGCATAATTTTTCAGAAGGGAAATAATTGTATTTAAATTTTAACCTGATGTAGTACTAGTTTTGTTCAGGATTGGATAAAATTTAGTTTATATAAAAATATATCAAATTTGGGAAATAGTATGTAATTACATTTTATAAAAGTTAGCTATTGATTTTATGATGTTCAAAAGGAAAATAAAAATTCAGATTTGACAAGTGGACTCATTTCCCTTAGATTACTTATCGAAACAATAGTTTTACCGGTTGTTCTATATGTATTTAAGACTTATTCTCTTACCTCACATGACGAAAACAAATTTTTGGGTGTTTGGTTCAAAAAGGGATGAAGATATTGGAGAGTCGAGGAGCTTGCTTAATGAGTTACGTACCCTGTACTCATCACAAGACAATCCTGGAATAATCATATTTCCCAGATTATGGTAGGCAGGACATGCGGTGTTCAGGGTACTGAGTGGCAAACCCAATGGGAAGAGATAATTGTTAAAACTTAAACGCAAATGGGAGGATAACATTAAAATGAACCTGAAAGTTATAGGGTGTAACGTGGTGGACTAGATAGAACTAGCGCAAGATAGGGATAGAGTGTAATGTAGTGGACTGGATAGAACTAGCTCAAAAGAGGTATATATTGTAATGAGGTGGACTTGATAGAACTATCTCAAGATAGAGATAGGGTGTAATGTAGTGGACTGGATAGAACTAGCTCAAGAGAGGTATATATTGTAATGAGGTGGACTTGATAGAACTAGCTCAAGATAGGGATAGGGTGTAATGTGGTGGACTGGATATAACTAGCTCAAGAGAGGTATATATTGTAATGAGGTGGACTTGATAGAACTAGCTCCAGATAGGGATAGGGTGTAATGTGGTGGACTGGATATAACTAGCTCAAGAGAGGTATATATTGTAATGAGGTGGACTTGATAGAACTAGTTCAAGATAGGGATAGGGTGTAATGTGGTGGACTGGATATAACTAGCTCAAGAGAGGTATATCTTGTAATGAGGTGGACTTGATAGAACTAGCTCAAGATAGGGATAGGGTGTAATGTGGTGGACTGGATAGAACTAGCTCAAGAGAGGTATATATTGTAATGAGGTGGACTTGATAGAACTAGCTCATGCTAGGATACAATGTAATGATGTGAACTGGATAGAATTAGCTCAAGATAGGGATAGGGTGTAATGTAGTGGACTGGATAGAACTAGCTCAAGAGAGTTATATATTGTAATGAGGTGGACTTCATAGAACTAGCTCAAGCTAGGATACAATGTAATGATGTGAACTGGATAGAATTAGCTCAAGATAGGGATAGGGTGTAATGTAGTGGACTGGATAGAACTAGCTCAAGAGAGGTATATATTGTAATGAGGTGGACTTGATAGAACTAGCTCAAGCTAGGATACAATGTAATGATGTGAACTGGATAGAATTAGCTCAAGATAGGGATAGGGTGTAATGTAGTGGACTGGATAGAACTAGCTCAAGAGAGTTATATATTGTAATGAGGTGGAATTGATAGAACTAGCTCAAGCTAGGATACAATGTAATGATGTGAACTGGATAGAATTAGCTCAAGATAGGGATAGGGTGTAATGTAGTGGACTGGATAGAACTAGCTCAAGAGAGGTATATATTGTAATGAGGTGGACTTGATAGAACTAGCTCAAGCTAGGATACAATGTAATGATGTGAACTGGATAGAATTAGCTCAAAATAGGGATAGGGTGTAATGTAGTGGACTGGATAGAACTAGCTCAAGAGAGTTATATATTGTAATGAGGTGGACTTGATAGAACTAGCTCAAGCTAGGATACAATGTAATGATGTGAACTGGATAGAATTAGCTCAAGATAGGGATAGGGTGTAATGTAGTGGACTGGATAGAACTAGCTCAAGAGAGGTATATATTGTAATGAGGTGGACTTGGTAGAACTAGCTCAAGCTAGGATACAATGTAATGATGTGAACTGGATAGAATTAGCTCAAGATAGGGATAGGGTGTAATGTAGTGGACTGGATAGAACTAGCTCAAGAGAGTTATATATTGTAATGAGGTGGACTTGATAGAAATAGCTCAAGCTAGGATACAATGTAATGATGTGAATTGGATAGAATTAGCTCAAGATAGGGATAGGGTGTAATGTAGTGGACTGGATAGAACTAGCTCAATAGAGGTATATATTGTAATGAGGTGGACTTGATAGAACTAGCTCAAGCTAGGATACAATGTAATGATGTGAACTGGATAGAATTTGCTCAAGATAGGGATAGGGTGTAATGTAGTGGACTGGATAGAACTAGCTCAAGAGAGTTATATATTGTAATGAGGTGGACTTGATAGAACTAGCTCATGCTAGGATACAATGTAATGATGTGAACTGGATAGAATTAGCTCAAGATAGGGATAGGGTGTAATGTAGTGGACTGGATAGAACTAGCTCAAGAGAGGTATATATTGTAATGAGGTGGACTTGATAGAACTAGCTCAAGCTAGGATACAATGTAATGATGTGAACTGGATAGAATTAGCTCAAGATAGGGATAGGGTGTAATGTAGTGGACTGGATAGAACTAGCTCAAGAGAGGTATATATTGTAATGAGGTGGACTTGATAGAACTAGCTCAAGCTAGGATACAATGTAATGATGTGAACTGGATAGAATTAGTTCAAGATAGGGATAGGGTGTAATGTAGTGGACTGGATAGAACTAGCTCAAGAGAGTTATATATTGTAATGAGGTGGACTTGATAGAACTAGCTCAAGCTAGGATACAATGTAATGATGTGAACTGGATAGAATTAGCTCAAGATAGGGATAGGGTGTAATGTAGTGGACTGGATAGAACTAGCTCAAGAGAGGTATATATTGTAATGAGGTGGACTTGATAGAACTAGCTCAAGCTAGGATACAATGTAATGATGTGAACTGGATAGAATTAGCTCAAGATAGGGATAGGGTATAATGTAGTGGACTGGATAGAACTAGCTCAAGAGAGTTATATATTGTAATGAGGTGGACTTGATAGAACTAGCTCAAGCTAGGATACAATGTAATGATGTGAACTGGATAGAATTAGCTCAAGATAGGGATAGGGTGTAATGTAGTGGACTGGATAGAACTAGCTCAAGAGAGGTATATATTGTAATGAGGTGGACTTGATAGAACTAGCTCAAGCTAGGATACAATGTAATGATGAGAACTGGATAGAATTAGCTCAAGATAGGGATAGGGTGTAATGTAGTGGACTGGATAGAACTAGCTCAAGAGAGGTATATATTGTAATGAGGTGGACTTGATAGAACTAGCTCAAGCTAGGATACAATGTAATGATGTGAACTGGATAGAATTAGCTCAAGATAGGGATAGGGTGTAATGTAGTGGACTGGATAGAACTAGCTCAAGAGAGGTATATATTGTAATGAGGTGGACTTGATAGAACTAGCTCAAGCTAGGATACAATGTAATGATGTGAACTGGATAGAATTAGCTCAAGATAGGGATAGGGTGTAATGTAGTGGACTGGATAGAACTAGCTCAAGAGAGGTATATATTGTAATGAGGTGGACTTGATAGAACTAGCTCAAGCTAGGATACAATGTAATGATGTGAACTGGATAGAATTTGCTCAAGATAGGGATAGGGTGTAATGTAGTGGACTGGATAGAACTAGCTCAAGAGAGTTATATATTGTAATGAGGTGGACTTGATAGAACTAGCTCAAGCTAGGATACAATGTAATGATGTGAACTGGATAGAATTAGCTCAAGATAGGGATAGGGTGTAATGTAGTGGACTGGATAGAACTAGCTCAAGAGAGGTATATATTTTAATGAGGTGGACTTGATAGAACTAGCTCAAGCTAGGATACAATGTAATGATGTGAACTGGATAGAATTAGCTCAAGATAGGGATAGGGTGTAATGTAGTGGACTGGATAGAACTAGCTCAAGAGAGTTATATATTGTAATGAGGTGGACTTGATAGAACTAGCTCAAGCTAGGATACAATGTAATGATGTGAACTGGATAGAATTAGCTCAAGATAGGGATAGGGTGTAATGTAGTGGACTGGATAGAACTAGCTCAAGAGAGGTATATATTGTAATGAGGTGGACTTGATAGAACTAGCTCAAGCTAGGATACAATGTAATGATGTGAACTGGATAGAATTAGCTCAAGATAGGGATAGGGTGTAATGTAGTGGACTGGATAGAACTAGCTCAAGAGAGTTATATATTGTAATGAGGTGGACTTGATAGAACTAGCTCAAGCTAGGATACAATGTAATGATGTGAACTGGATAGAATTAGCTTTAGATAGGGATAGGGTGTAATGAGGTGGACTGGATATAACTTGCTCAGGATAGGGATATGAGGCCTACTTTTGTAAGTGCGACAATGAACTTTCAAGCTTCTAGTACCATGGAGTAAGTAAGTAACTAGGACTACTCTTAATGAGCTCTAAAACTAAAAAAAAAAGCATTGGGAACATTAGTTTGTATAAATTCTCGTAAAATATATTAAGGGTTTAATCGTACCTATGCACAGAGGTTACGGGAAACTTGCGGCTATTTAAGCGGAATATATATTTTTAAATATGAATTATATAAACAATGTGACCCTCCACACGCTGAAGTAGGGAAAAAAATAAATATGTATTTTATTATAATTAATCACAAAAACAAAATTATTTTCATGTCAGGCAAGAGCCAATATTAGTTATTAAAGCAAGTATCAAATTTAAAAACAATATAAACGATTATTTCAGTCGTGTGTCTTACCACAAGATTGATTAGCTTTTATATCTTTAGGAGAGCGAGTCGTATAGTTAGAATAAAAATCAATTAATCAGACATTTCCTTGGAGGCAGAATGATAGAAAAAACATGATCTTGAAAATAAAACTTGTAAAACTATATGTATGCAGCCTGTTAGGAACAAATACTGGAAACTAAAGTCAGAAACAAGACATCTATGCTGGTGAATGCAGGCCTAAGTTGAAGCTATAACAAGTATTGGTGAAGTCCACTAGATTACAATTTTATTTGTGTTTGTGTATTTATACATACATTAATATACAATATTTCTGAAGTTATATACTTTGTAATTAGCTACTAGAAAAAGACTGTACCTTCGTATGTAAATTGATGGAGTCCCTTATACGCTTTGTAAATACACACGGCTTTACTACCTCGAGAGGGTTAATGACAATTTGTCGTTCAGAGTGGCAGAGGGTGCAGGAGGGATGGCCTTTTAAGGGGAGGGGAGGGTACATAATATCCTTCTAATTGTTGCCAAACATTGCTTTCCATGCAATTTCCACAACACTACATAAATGAGAACGTATATATAGTGGTAGGGGGTGGGGAGAAGGAAGGAGGATCTGTTATCGTCAAAAATTAGAGAGAGAAAGAAATTATTTCATTTGATGACTGTACGTGTTGTAAAAGTAGTAAATATATTCTACCTTGGTATATATTTACATTGGTTTAATTGAGTGGCGAGCAAGATGTATGTGTGTGTGACCAAAATACATAGAATAATACCGTGGGAGTTGCTAGTAAAAGTGGCCATGTCCAACTCTGTCATTGATTGGTCACGTCAACCTATGTGCCATTTCATAATTTGTATTTGGAACATTTAAAACGGAGTCCTTTTCAAAAGTATAAATCTAATGAACTATGAATAACAAGCTGGATAGGCTCGTACATGGGTGGTTGCCAAGGAAAGCAAGAATTTGGCAGCATTGTACTAGTAAACCTTTTTACTTTATTTTCACTACACATCTGACCAAACACACAGGAACAAATGTATGTGTATTGCTTTTTAAAAAGAAAGTTTCTTACTTAATCACTGAAGACAATTTACCAGTACAATCCTGTCTTATCTTTGCAACACCTAAAGAACCATCCATAGTGATACGTGTTTTGATCCTCATATTTCTATACATCCGGGCAATACGCATTTCTACAAATTTGGCAAGGCTAGTGAGGGAGAATATAGATAAAATGTGTCCACTCTTACTTAGAAGGAGAGTGTTAAACCATTTAGGCAAAAGCACACTCAATACATCGTCACTATTTGACTCCCGAACCTCCATCCTCCAGAAAACATACATGGTGAGAATGACGTCTTGGTCTACTGAGATCCGTATAAAAGTTAGGTAAAACGAGAGAGCTTACGGGGAAATTGGCTTTCATATTTCTGGCAAGATAATATGTATAGCCATAGTGATAGATTATATGTGTAAAACCAAACAATATTCCCTAAACAGACGTCCCCATATTCACTGACAGTTCCATTTATTACTAAACTGACGCTTTAAGCCACATTACCACCAGTGTGGGTTGGAATAAAGTAAGGTTTGGGACAAATCAAAAGGACTAATAAGTTTCAACTAGGGAAAAAATAAACAATCAACATTTTAATATGTATTTATATAATCTACTCTTAATCGCTACAAAAGAAAGCTATAAACACTATTTTTAAAATAGGATGTCTGAGCATAGCACGTAATTATCGACTTTATCACCCTTACGGGTACAGTCAGAGAGACGATACTAATCTATAAACAATGTTAAGTAAAGACAAATGAAAAATTGTAAGAGGAAATTGTTCATGGATTCATTAAAAAATGAATGTGATATAAATGTTTATCTTGAGTTATTTATATTGTGTGTGATAATGTTAGTTTAGAAATATATAATATTTTAAGATGAGATAAATTTATAAATCCAACTAAATGATATAAGCCCAGGCTGTAAAATAAATACATAGTATTCATCAACTATCAACAAATACAATAAAATATTGTTATTACATGTTTAAATAGACCTAAAATTTGAAGAGATGTAATCACATGTTACATATAACAGTCAGACCTTGCCCCTTTGCTCGATGATCTGTGTCAACTTCTCTGCATGCGCAACTTAAATTCGCCCAATTAATCAGTCTTTCTCTGTTAATTTAGATATTTTGAACAATGTGTTGCCAATTAGATTTCGGGGTATAAATTCCTCCAATTAGCTACAACTAACCACCTCTACATAATAATAACAATTCTATAACATAAACTACATTATGATACACCTTACGGGGTTTGAACCCCGATATTTCAAGTCACTTGATGAATATTTACGTTTAGAAATCTCTCCCAGTTAAATTTATTGTTTGTCACAACATTTCATGACCAGTTTTAATAACTTGGTGACGTACAGTGAAGTAGGACGGGGTAGGGGGGGAACATGGGAAAATTGTATCCCTCCACATTTTGATTTGCGGATAGAAATTGTAATTTTAACCATACAAAATCTAAGATAAATATTTACTGATAGCGTAAATAGGAAACCATCTAAATAAGTAATAAAGTTTTTTATATTTTAATTAGTAATACAATATACAGCGAAAAACCCCTTTAATTTAACTATTAAAATTACATATATATATATATATATCCGCTAAATAGTTTCTAGAGATCCCCAACACTAAATATCTTCTGGGGCTCTCCCCCTATCTCCGTTTCTCGTAAGGCTTTGTCAAACCGTAATTAGTTTTGAAGCTATCCCACGAAGTATTTACGTGGTTTAAAGTGTTAAATCGCAGCATATGGTAAATTAACCATCAGAGGTGAAAACACCTAAATAAGTCCATGAATACACAAACTATGCCAAGTTTCAACTTGGAATGTTTTCTTGCTTTTAGAGATAACTTCTCTAGTGATAGCGCAGTCCATTATGTAGGACTCACGATATACAAAAGTAAAAAAAACTTATTGTATGCACATTCTCAAGTTTCTCTAAAACCGTTTACCAAGCTTTCATTTTCCATATTATTTGCTTTATGAGCTACCCAAAATAACGTTTTCCTCTCTAATGTAAAAATAAATGCTCGAGAATAGCTCCTTCATATTTTTAAAAATAACTCTATATGGTTTCATCTTTCCAAGTGTCTTGGTTTTGGATTAATTGCCACCAAAAGAAACACGTTTCAACTACTTATGTGAATACGAGACAATGAAAAAAATCGCTTTAATTTCTCTTTGAACTTAAGTTTGATGTTTTTCCAGTAATTATGTCTCCTTCGTTTTGAAATAGATATCTACCCTTGATCATCCGTTGGTGAAAAATCATCAATTGTAATGGTTTTATTGTCACAACTCATCTCTCTGAAGACATAGCTTGTTGACCTTCCTGGAACGATTATACGTATCGTAAAATAAACCTCATTCAAATCGATATGTTGGCTCAATAGTTAAATTCGATGATACATAAGAACTTAAACTCTTCTTTATACGTGAAAACTCTTCTTTATACGTGAAAACTCTTCAAATGTGTTGGTTTAAATGTCACTAATCAGATCCCTGAAGACATATAAATAGTTATAAATTGAGGAAAACCTTTAAAAATTAATATACATATCTAAAATATAGTAGAATTATATAGCTCTGCATGTACAGTACATTCGATTGTTTGTTTGTTGGTTGCCAGTGAGATCAAAAAGTACTAATCGAAACGGGACTTCTTCTGTCGTACTCATTATTCAGGGAACAGGGTCACCTACATACCATCACGCTATATCATCAGTGAGTTAGGTATTGTCTAAGAAACTGACTGTTATGCTCAATTTTACAATGTCTCGTCAAAGTTTTCATAACTTAACTGATCGTAAGATCTATTTGTTAAACTTGCCGTTGTGTTTTTACAATACTATTTTTATGTGCTTGAAAAATTACGAAAGGTGCCTTCCATAGGTACTTACCGTTAACCTTCTTAGAGCACTAGATTTGTTTCAGGGCTACTGATTGGCTTAATTTACCATAGAGAATACAAGCAAGCTATTACAACGTCTAAGAAGCTGTTCTGAAAGCAAATCAAGGCAGATCTTAGTTGGGCCAATTTATTACGTCAATTCTTTGAAAAGCTAACCGCTACTTTTTCTTATATTTCTATTTTCAGTAGCTTGAGTCGATATCATCATACAATAAAACATCCATTTCAGAATATAAATAAATATGACCTCACTTTAATATTAATCATCGTCTTTAAACAACATGGCGGAAAGTTTAACGTTGTTAGTGTGGACGTGATAGGTACTAACCTGAAGGTAGACCTCGCGTTAACTTTACGAACACTTTTACGTGGACATTAGCGCTAACGGAACAAGAATAACGTGTCTCCTTGGCAACGAAGGTATTAGAAATATCAACGAAGCTATGATAAATCTCCTTGGCGAAGTGTGTTTTGGGATTAAAACAAACATTAAAAATAAAGGTAAAATTTAAAAAGAAAATATATTGTGTGCGTTTTTTGTATTATTATTGTCAGATAAAGCTTCAAAGTCTTAGAATATGTTTTCAATAATTGTATTTTGTTGCAAATTAATTAGTTTGATTTAGTTTTGTTTTTGGGTAGTAAGCTAAAAGCTCAATTTATTTTAGTAGGCTAAGTAGCTTACAGTAAATGATATTTATTCTATTTAGTTTATTTTGATTTTTTAATAGTAAATTTAAACTACTTCCTATAGTGTTCACTGTAACAATGCTTCCACGTAAGAGAGCTACTGTAACGACCTTGCATTTGCTTCTTGATTTTAGGTATGTTTTAAGTCATTTTATGCATTTACATTAGAAGATAAATAGTGGTTTTTTCTATAAATAAAAATACACATAAGTATCCCAGACCTTTCGTTTTAACTTTGATTTACATAGATAATACTCAGTTTATATTCATGCATAGCGCTTAACTAATAGTAAACAATGTATAGTGTACACTTTATGATTAAATTACGAAGATTTACGAAAAAAATGTCGTGATTGTCTTTTACCTAGCTAAATAAATCCTCTCTCTTTGCTAAAATAGTTAAGGTCCTTAAATATAGCTTAACTTAAGGATCCACTCTAAAAACAAAGCTAAGTAAATAGTTTTTTTAAACATGAAATTAACCTAATTAAAGTGTTTCCCGTATTGTTAAATCAAATTGGATTTTAATTTAGGCTTAACTTTATAAATATAATATAATAAAACTCTAGGCTCTGTCTTTAAATTCGAGTTTATGTGGAGTTTCTATTTTGTCTGGGTCAAATATACAATATGAATAACAAATAATCTATTTTTAGAATATTAATTTTATTTGTTTTTTTTGTTTGTTTTTTGTTGTTAGTAAACTCAAACAGTTCTCATTGGATCGAGACGAGATTTTTTCTGTTGCACTACTTACTTTTCCAGGAACAGGGTAAGATATCGCAACAGCGAGTGAAGCAGTATAGAAAATAAATGGTACGGCACACCGCACAGACTTTCTCTCTCTTTCTATAAACTCGTAAGATTTCTGAACGGAATAATGTACATTGTATTATCACCACTCCACATAAGAACACGCATAAAATAATATACAATGATATATAATCAATGAGAAAAGAGGCGCATCTTTGTCCACCTAAGAAACTTTTTCTAACAGTTTAATGTCTTCCACAAGGGTCAACACTTCGTATTAAAATTTCGATTTCTGGTTAAAATTTTAAAATTTTATATAGTGTTGCAGATCTTCAAGTCATCGCATTGATATTTAATTATTCATTTATACATTTTGACCAATAAAAAATGTAAATATTGACTATTGAGTCTAAAATGGAGATAGATCATTGTTGTGCAAACATTTCTCCAAAGAGCTTTAAGGAAAAATAACATACTTTTTTTGGTTACTTATATTTAATTACTCTATGGCATTGGAGAATTATTGCGTTAAGACTTAAGTAGTATATGTTTACAACTAAAGCTCACAAAATTGTATTAATATATTTGCAAATATCTCATAAACTGTTGCTTTTATAAAAATGTATGTCAAATAAAAGTTTTTTATTACTAATAGTCCTACAATTTTGCAATGATAAGTTGTTTTGTTTCTCAAATAGTTGTGGAGATACGGAAATTAACGCTTCTGTAAAGTACCCTAAAAATCATTTTCATAGGAAAATGAAAATAGCCAGTCTATTTATAATCTTAATCAACGCCTAGATACAAATTTTAATCAAAATCGTTTGAGCAGATTTTGATAAAACCAATTTTTTCTCTTTTCGCCCTTCAGTAAATTACCCTTAATTTTAAGTTTTTATAGATACACAGACAGACGGCATTGCAAAGACTATTTTTTAGGGTTCGGGGGGTCATGAGACGTTGACATCCATCAACATTTCAGGTTAGTTTTTTTCTTACGGTCGCAATACTTAAACTTTAATGTCCAAAAAGTTAAAAAAAAATCATATAATTGCGTATAGATTGAAAGTTATTGATTTTATAAAAATATGTTTCGGATAAAATATTTGTATTATAAATATATATACATATTTGTAATGCTAAGTAATTTCATATCTCAAATAGTTTCGGAGCTATTATAAAAAATGTTAATTTACGCATAAGACCGGAGCCCTTAAATCGATTTTGCCGAGATATTGAGAGTAGCCTTTTTGTTTGTAATATTTATTAATGTTTATAAATGAAATTTAATCAAAATCGTAAGAGCCGATTTTGAGAAAATCGACTTTTTCTCTTTTTGCCCTTCAGTAAACTACCCTTAATTTTAAGTTTTAATAGACACACAGACAGACGGCATTGCAAAGACTATTTTTTAGGGTTCGGGGGGTCATGAGACGTCGACATCCATCAACATTTCAGGTTAGTTTTTTTTACGATCGCAATACTTAAGCTTTAATGTCCAAAAAGTTAAAAATATATATATAATTGCGTATAGATTGAAAATTATTGATTTTATAAAAATATGTTTCGGATAAAATATTTGTATTATAAATATATATACATATTTGTAATGCTAAGTAATTTCATATCTCTAATAGTTTCGGAGCTATTATAAAAAATGTTAATTTACGCATCAGACCGGAGCCCTTAAATCGATTTTGCCGAAATATTGAGAGTATCCATTTTGTTAGTAATATTTATTAATGATTATAAATGAAATTTAATCAAAATCGTTATAGCCGATTTTGATAAAATCGACTTTTTCTCTTTTTTCCCTTCAGTAAACTACCCTTAATTTTAGGGGTAGATATCCAATTCCAAAAACTCCTCGGGGCAACTCTCTGAAAACCCTATATATCAAGTTTCAGCTCAATCGGTAAAATAGTTTAGGCTCTAGTTGGAGGTACAGACAGACAGACAGACAGACAGACGGAAATTCAAAAACCACTTTTTCGGATTCAGGAAGTCATGAAACGTCAAAATTCATCAAAATCTCGAGTTCGAATTTTTTGACGATCACAATACTTTCTCTACCTGTAAGATAGAGAGAAAGTAAAAATAGATGTAAGCCGTAACTATAAGTCACAGCTACTTGGTATGGCACCTGATTCAACAAGTAGGAGGAGGGAGGCTATACGTCAAAGCTACTTGGTATGACTCCTGATTCAACAAAAAGGAGGGGCAGGGGTTAATTCGGGTTTCTTCAGGAAACATAGTAGGCGCATAAAACACTGGTCTTAAGTCGGTTTTTATTTTTTCTAGCCTTTAGATTTGTTAACTGTGTGGAATGCGTTAGCACTTAGAATAATATTCTTGCTTACTGTTTGATTTAAAGCCAAAATTGCAATTTTGTTTGTTGTAATAGTGTGCTTACTATATAAGGCTTCTTTCAATTTACTTTGCTTTTGTTTCTTATATAGCCAATTTAAAATCTTTATTTTGTGGGTTCATTAGAATAATGCCTCCACGTAAGTCTGTATTTGAGTCTTAACTTTTTTACATTCTCTCTATCTTACAGGTAGTGAAAGTATGGTGATCGTCAAAAAAATCGAGTCCGAGATTTTATTGAATCTTGACGATTCATGACTATCTGAATCCGAAAAAGTGGTTTTTGAATTTCCTTCTGTCTGTCTGTGTGTCTGTCTGTCTGTACCTCCAACTAGACCCAAACTATTTTACCGATTGATCTAAAACTTGATATCTAGGGTTTTCATAGGGTTGCCCCAAGGAATTTTTGGAATTGGATATCTACCCCTAAAATTAAGGGTAGTTTACTGTAGGGCAAGAAGAGAAAAAGTCGATTTTCTCAAAATCGGCTATAACGATTTGGATTAAATTTCATTTATAAACATTAATAAATATTACCAACAAAATGGCTACTCTCAATATTTCGGCAAAATGGCTTTAAGGGCTCCGGTCTGATGCGTTAATTAACATTTTTTATAATAGCTCCGAAACTATTTGAGATATGAAATTACTTAGCATTACAAATTTGTATATATATTTATAATACAAATATTTCATTCGAAACATATTTTTACAAAATCAATAACTTTAAATCTATATGCAATTATATATATATATATTTTTTAAACTTTTTGGACATTTAAGTTTAAGTATTGCGACCGTAAAAAAAACTAACCTGAAATGTTGATGGATGTCGACGTCTCATGACCCCCCGAACCCTAAAAAATAGTCTTTGCAATGCCGTCTGTCTGTGTGTCTATAAAAACTTAAAATTAAAGGTAGTTTACTGAAGGTTGAAAAGAGAAAAAGTCAGTTTTCTCAAAATCTGCTCAAACGATTTTGATTAAAATTCGTATCTAGGCGTTGATTAAGATTATAAATAAACTGGCTATTTTCATTTTCCTATGAAAATGATTTTTAGGGTACTTTACAGAAGCGTTAATTTCCGTATCTCCACAACTATTTGAGAAACTATACAACTTATCATTGCAAAATTGTAGGACTATTAGAAATAAAAAACTTTTATTTGACATAAATTTTTATAAAAGCAACAGTTTATGAGATATTTGAAAATATATTAATATAATTTTGTGAGCTTTAGTTGTAAACATATACTACTTTAGTATTAACCCAATAATTCTCCAATGTCATAGAGTAATTAAATATAAGTAAGTATCTAAAAAAGTATATTATTTTTCCTTAAAACTCTTAGGAGAAATGTTTGCACAGCAATGATCTACCTCCAGTTTAGACTCAATAGTCAATATTTACATTTTTTATTGGTCAAAATGTATAAATGAATATTTAAATATCAATGTGATGACTTGAAGATGTGCAACACCTTATAAAATGATAAAACTTTAACCAGAAATCAATAGGTTTAATACGAAGTGTTGACTCTTGTGGAAGACATTAAACTGTTTGAAATGCTCTTAGGTGGACAAAGATGCGCCTCTTTTCTCATTGATTCTATATAATTGTATATTATTTTATGCGTGTTCTTATGTGGAGTGGTGATGATACAATGATCATTATTCCGTTCAGAAATCTTACGAGTTTATATAGAGAGAGAGAAAGTCTGTGTGGTGCGCCGTACCATTTATTTTTTTATAGTTTTGCGTGCAAATGAGGTGTAATTAGTTTCTTATATTAAATTTAAACTATTTATTTTGGTATTCATTGCAACAACAATTCCTCCACTTGAGCGAGCCATTGTTAGTGTATTTGCATTTTTTCCTTAAATCTCCGTTCTTTTCCAGTTATTCTTATTTTCAGCCTTTGTTTCTTAGATTTTAAATGTATGCCTTTTTTTTGGTGTTCATTTCAACCATCCCTCCATATAATAGGCCTCAAGATCATATGAATAAAAAGAATGCAACAATGTACAGTTTTTATTTTGGAGCTTATTTCAACAGTGCCTTCACGTAAGAGAGTCCATCTTGATAAAAATACTTTTCTTTTTGCGATCAAGTGTAACAGAAAAATAATTAATTCTACATTCAATAGGAGATACTAGAAACTTGATTGATACTTATCAAGAGGAATGAATTCATAAACCAGGGACTAGTTATTTTACAAGTTAAGTCGATTATAACCCGCTTCGGTGGCGTAGTTGGCTAACGCGCTAGTCGTGTTGAGCTCGACTGCCGAGGACGGGGATTTCGAGGTTCGAATCTCGGTTGGGTGAACTGGAGGTGGTTTTTCCTAAATGATTTTCCACTCTCCCTCCACGCAAGAGCGGGTTCACTACCTCTAGAGTCAACCTTCACCAATCCTAATCCATTAGCGTAATTAGTACTTAAGCGTATAACCCGAACGGGTAGTAAGACGCGGTTCTAAATAATAAATAAATAAAAGTCTATTATATCAACTAGTCAACATATAATATATAAATGGATCTTGATTTCAATAAAATAACTGAATTATAAAATAAAATAATATTTTGTTAAGAAATTCAAGTAAACCATATATATATGTTTATATGTAAGGGACAATGAAAGAGGAACTGCTTAATTTATAAGGAAAGGGTAATAATGGTAGTTCAGAAGAATTTAATCTGCCTAGGCGTGGAGAGAGGATGAGAAATCCACATAGAAAACTCTATTGTGGAGTCCCCAACCCCCCCAATAAACCACTTTGAGCTTCAAACAAGTCTCTGAAAATCCTAACTGTTCTGACCCTGGTGCCTTAGACTGTAGCATTTAGCTACAAGTGAAGGAAGTCAAGTCGGAGACCTAAACAAACTTACCCAATTTCACCTTACCAGCGCCTCTGGAGAACAAGTCGGAGGAACAAGACAACAAGACACGACCGAGAATAACTTCACCGCGCGTTCAACTGACCGAGTCCACCAAGATTCAAACGGTGGCCGCTAGAGTTCGCTTCTGACCTAAATATTTCAAAGAACTTAATCTAGGAAGAGAGGCCTGCCTTACTTTAGACCAGAATATTCCAGTCGTTTGGAGTTGGTGGTAGAAGATAATATTGTTACGTGCATCCCCGCTTTGTTTGACCCTAATGTGTTCCCCCTGCTTGATCCTCACCTTCCATGTTCTCTGGGTTTTCTTGTATATATAGTGCCGGGATTGAATATGTCCGGTACTTTTGGACTGGCTTTACAATGAGGAGTACGTAGCCGTGGCTATATATATTTAAAAATGTAAGAACAAATTTCTTTTCGGCTTAATTATATTTTATTTATTGTAAACTTTTCAAAATTCTCGTTTCAGACTTTCATAATTAATTGTTAAAATAAGTAACTTAATATTCATAAATATCATGGACCAATATTAAATCTCACGATGTTAGAGAATAGTCAAATATTGGGTTATCGAGACTTAGGTTTATTTTGGTGATATTGATATTTGTTGGAATATTACCATTGACTTGATAGATAGATTTATCAATAATAAGGTCTAATGTTGGAGTTTGATAACCTTGATTTATTTAATAAATTATTGCTTAAATGGAAAAGATTATCTTGTTTTATTTTACTCTTGCAAGTTTTTAGTCTCGTAATTATTTCGTGTAGATTTATTCTTGTAAAATGGGAATAGGAGTTGAAATCATTAAATGAACTATGATATAATTCTTGAGGACTAACCTTTTTCAAATAATGGTTTATTTACCTTTCTTACGTATTATGAGATAGATATAAAATTTGTATACTGTTTTTGAACTCGGGCAAAATTAACAAACCTTATAAGAATGTTTTTTACGACTATCATTAATAATTGTGATTTAGCCATTATATATGGTTCTACCTGTTACTAAACATATACATAAATTCAATTATATTTTTAATTAATAAATACCAACAAAGTTTTTTTTGTATTTTCTTATGAATAGTAGTTTATAAATACCCTTAGGATAGTTTTTTTTATATTTGTGTTAAATCTCTTTTTTTTTGAGGGGGGGGGGGTGCTTATATACTGTTGAAGATGGCCGGTAAACTATCATTCCCGCATCTAGATTGAGTTACGTGCTCTGAGTTTTCAATTTTTCAATGTTTGTACGCAGACATTCAAAACAGTTATTCGAGCCACTCATTCTAATTTTGTTTATAATAATTTTCTATTTGAGCCTTCTATTTTTATTTTATTTTTGTAGTTAAGGAGGCCTCAAGACCATGTGATCACAGATGTGTATAGTGATGTAATTAACCTATGTACAATTATATAGCTTATCAAGATGGTTGAGGGAATTTGTGATTAGGTCTGAAATTGCTTATATTTGTTTTAAATCTTTCATACATAATAGATTATTTAAAGTAAATATTTTGATCGGTTTCCACGGGTGAAACAATAATAGTACACCTACAGCCCCGTCCAGACTTGAACAGAACAACGAACACGAACATGTTCGTGACAAGTGTGGACGGTTTTCCGAACAGAATATTGTAAAAAAATGTGTTCATTGTTCTGTTCGGCACTGATCCACCAGTTGTCGGTTTTTGTCCGTCGCATGAAAGGATGTTCGTGTTCGGTCCTGTTATAGTCTGAACGCCTACGCGAACATTTACCCGAACATTTCCCGGAACATGCATGGCCGGACAGCAGCGGAGTCAAGAGTGTTTTGTTTTTTGTAAGTCTACATATATCTTTTGGCAAGTGTATTTCTTAGTGTGTGTGTTGAATTTATAATAATAATATTTAATATCTCAATATTTTTATCATGTTGTAGAGAAATGTAGTGGTCAAAAGAAGTGCAAATTAAGCCCATAGAGTTCTATAAGTCACACCAGGTAGTCTGGAATCCTAAAGATCTAGAGCACTAGAATAAAATAAAAAACAGTATGTGTGGAGGAGATTGTGGCCGTGAAGGACAGGGATGGGAATGAGTGGAGGAAAAAGATGGAAAGTATGTTAGCCACCCTTAGAAAGGAAACAAAGAAAATAAGATACCATCGGTACAGGAAAAGTTAAGAAATTATATACAAACTATTATATACATATATATAAAGGCTTTATAAAACTTTTGTATAGGTTAAATATTTTCTTGACCTCAGTGAGCAAAATACGCCCTAAGTAGGGTAATTATGGACAACTAGGGGAGGATATTTTTGGCACCGTGTCTTAATAGCCGTTCAGGTTATATGCCTATGTTATAGGTACAATAATGGACTAGGGATGAGATAGGTGTAATTTAGAGGAAATGCACCCATATTTGCGTGGAGATCATAGGGAACCCATTTAGGAAATACGCCTTCACAGCACTCGACTGGGATAGAACTCTGATCTACTTGTCCCCGGTAGTCTAGTGTAACACTAGAGTGACGCCTTAGACCTTGCGGCCATCGAGGTGGGTAGGGGGAGGGTTAAAGGAACTCTTTTTTACCTGATTTTCGGTTGTTCGTTGTTCGGTTCTAGTCTAGATGCAGCTTTAAAAAACTATTTTCTTCAACGAGACTGTACTTTGTAGCGAATGTGCCAAGAAGCTGTGAGAGAATAATAATTTTTAGTTGAGTACATTCATTGCTTACAAACTTCTATTTGCAGTATAGATAGAACGAACCAGGCTAGCTCTAATTTACATACGGTCCGCTTCGGCAGCAGCTACTTGCTTGCACTCCAATTCAGCATGACTTGAATCTTGTATAAAAAAAAGAGAAAGGAATGGGAAAGGGGGATGCTAGGTGAGAGGAAGGCGTGAAGAACGTTAAAAAACTTCCTCTTAAAATGAAAATTATACTGCAGTGAGCTGTGAGCAAAGGACAGAACGTATCAGGGAGGATTGAATAAAGGATATATCAAACCATAAGTATCTTACGAGTCATTATTTTGTTTTTGAGCTTTATCCTTTATCGGTTCACCACATCTTAAATCAGTTCCGGATATCTGTTTATTAGCACTAAATAGGTAAATAATAGTATGGTAGAAATTAGAAGAAATTTATCCACATTTTTTTGAAGGGGAATTGGAAAATTATTTACAAAATATGCTCTGAGTGCATACGAGTGGGAAATATTATCCCACGTGCTCACGTGTGTGGTTGTTAAAATTTCACTAGTTGTTATTTTGCTATTAGGTTTGTATGTTCAGTACGTTTTAATACAAATCTGGACTATTCATATGATTACACTAATGGGAGAAGGGAGGATTAAGATAGAGCTCACAGGAAGTATACACTTATTTGAGTTAAGAGAGAGTAGAAACTTTTTAGGAAAAAAGTCTCAGTGCACCCTTCAGAGGCTGGTACCTCTTTATCACCATCAAACCAAACAAGACGAGCTTGAAATTTAGTCGATATGCTTACTGGGGTGGGTGTTACCCAGCATCATATTGTCAGACGACTCCATCACGACTGTATTTTCCCATGTGTCATGTGCTATGTGCCATTCTATCTTAATGTTCGTGTCACATATCACATGCTTTATGTTTAATCTAAAATGTCACATGTCTCATGCTCTATCCGGTGTGACCACTATTCCACTATTGCGGGTAGCCCTTACCTATCATCTCTTGAAAAACTCGTGGTTTTCGGCCGTGAATGTTTTAACAGTGATTCTTTACTAGTGTTATTTAAATCAATTGAAAGTAGGGAAGAGGGCATTCAAGGGACCCATAAAGAGATTTTAAAATATAGCGATGTCTTGTTACTCTGGTGTGAGTGCAAGAGAGATATAAAGAAATACTAAGTTGATTAAGTCATGACTAGAAAAAGCCTGATTTATAGGTTTATTAAACCATAAAATTGGTAAACCTCACTGCATTAAATTTTTTTATGGAAAATTGTTATTATTTTTGTTGTATCTATAGTCTGATTCCCTCGTGTTTTATTCATACGTTCGCCAGAAATAAAAAAGCAAAATCTGCTTGAGTAGCACAGAAATTCACAGGCTGTATGTTAACTCATGATGCATTGCAACATAAACTTAAAACAGATGACTATCAACATATTTTATTTTTTAGTGGATATACGTATAGTTTATTTCATTCTCCCGATGGATATTTCCAAATTATAACGCTTTGTCTTGGGACAATCCGATACATCAATAAACACACTTTACATTAACGGGTTTTTTCAAATCTCCTCACAGCAGCCAACGAAGCTGTTTGCTAGCTCTACAGTGCATGCGCTGTCATATGCACACGCACACTGATTTGAGATGGTTGGTTTTGTGATTTGATTGGCTATCCCGTGCCAAAAATTTGAGGTAGAGCGGACAAAATAGAGATAAGTTGAACTTAAGCAAAACAGCTCATGCCAAAGAGCCGGAAATCTTGGGATCGGATTAGAACTCTCATCACCTGACCATATTTCTGTTCTGTGCATGTTTTTAAGCGAATGTGTGAATCCAAAGTAATTCAGTCAAAGCTCGTATTTTTACTAAACTGGAGTAGTGGGTTCGATTCCTGTTGTGGCTAAGTAATTTATAACTGGTGAAATGTTGAATTTCCCTTTCACAATGATTAATTGACAGCCGTAGGACTGAGGTCTGTGTACATTATGGAAATAAGTTGTTTTGTAAGTTGTGAATTGACACGATTGGTTGATTCAGAAAGGACACTTTCAATATCCTGTCCCTAAAAGTCAGAAAGAAAGTCCTAGAGGAAGTATTTAAAAAATAATTTGTCTAGACCATAATTTGAAACCTCATCCTTTTGTTTGACAAACCAATGCTCTCTTGGTTTGGATATTTGATGACTAGTTGGAGTCCGATGCACATTATTTTCAATGCAGGGTGATTCAAATTAAGTTAAAAACTTAAACTTGAAGAAGGCTTAAAGTAACTTGGATAGAACCATTAATTTTTAATAGGAATCATTCCGTGTCTTCCGAAGTCAAGCGAGGCCATTGAAGGTGGGAAAGTCTGATACCATTCCGTTGAAATAAGCATATTTTTATATTTTCCTACCAGCTTAATCTTGAATCACACGAAAGGGACCTAACTTCTACCTTTATCTGCAGACGCCATCAAATGATTTTGTAGCGTTGTCTGAACGAGCCACATTTTTTAGGGTTTGCTGTGAGTGTATTGGCGTCTATCATCGGCGATAATATGATTGGACCTTAACTCCTGCCACCAAGTTTGACTGGACACATTTACAGAATCGTTCTGGAATAAGTTGTGCATGAGCTGTTACCAGATGCGCTAGTTCACGCTCATCAGCAAATGTAGGTGCAACAGGAAGGAGCACCAACAAACTTTTGGTTCAACGTGCGGGAATTTCTGAATGCATACTTATTTCAGTGGAATAGTATCAGACCTACTCAGCTTCAAGGGATTCACTTGACTCAATATGACCTCGTTGAACATGGATTCCTATTAGAAAGTTGTTTTACCTGAGTCTCTCTATATTCTATACTCTCCTTAAGTTTTGATCCAATCTTTTAAATTACTACATATGTCTCCTAAATCATTATTACAAACCATGAAATGACGAAATCTTCAGTGGGTTTCGGCGTAGATATTGTACTGTGAACAGCACAAGGACAACGATAGGTATGGGTTAGTGAAGCATGTGAGGGGAAAATACATATTGTACTTTGACAATGTGACGGGTAGCTAAGTCATTAAATAACATTATTAATACAGTTAAATGCCTGAGGCTCAAGTCACTAAATTATTATTCAGTATCTTTATATGTGTGTCTGTATGTTTAATTGTCTATGTATGTTTTGTTTTCCTAAATAAAATCCATTTGTGGGTATTTAAGTGGTGTCTGATTTTTAAAAATGCCGTTGCAAACTGGAAGCTATGCACGGATGTGTGGTACCATTCATTTTACGATGTGTAAAGATTTGCTTAAAATCAAATATAGTAGGATATAAAAAATTAAGCATTGGACTAAATGTCTTAGTTATTTAGAAAGTATATTACTTTGCCAACCGTCTTGGTCAAATTATCTTTTAAATTCACCTATTGGATGAAAAATTTTGAATTTCACTATAATGTATTATCTGAATTAACACATTTTTACATAACAATATTTTATTTTTCAATTAATTAAACCCAATAATTTAATTTTTTGCAGCTTTAGCCATATAAATAACTATTATTCTTATACTATAATAAAATATGGTTATATATTTATATTTTCATATAAAATGTAAAATATATGATGAAGTATGAAATTTTAAACATTTTACACTTTTAAATACCTTATTTTTTAAATGGTAAGCATTTAAAATTTTCTTAAATCCATAATAATTATAATTAATTTGAAATGTAATGTTATTTAAACTATCTCTATAGTACAATTGAAATTCATAGCCACAGCTAAGATTAGTAGGTCAGAATTTTTTTTTAATTGCTTCTACTTTGACTCACTTCATATAATACAATAAAGTGCCTAACAGTAAAAAAAACTAATATGATCATCCTGGTTTTATTTTTATTGTAAAAAGAATATTGCAAACCTTTTATTTCTAAAAAGCTAATGTAATATCTTCTTACTATCTTTTATAAAATAACAAAGTAGTGAAATAGACAATTTTCGTCTCCTATATGATGACAAATCATGCATATGACATATATCCCGGACCCATATAAGTAGGTCATACAATTATATGTGTGCCTGTGGCTACGGCCTAGACCATTTTATGGATTTACCTAAAATAAAAAATTTAGATGCTATATAATGATTACCGGGGGCGTCTTTTTATATAGCCTTCAATTTAAGTGTAATTTAACGATGAGCTATTTTAAAAAATTAAATACACTTCTAAAATTGGTTTATTGATCTCGTTTAAATTTGATATCCTGGAAGTGTTTGGCATAACAATTAGCATTGTATACTTGTTTTTTTAGGGAATATTTATTTAAGGGTACTTTACTAAGTAATATATTTGAAATTTAAAATTTAAAAATATTATTTGACGTTTCTTTACAGAAAATATCTGGGGAGTGTTTTACATGATGAATAAAAAATATTTAAGAATAGTTTTCTAAGGAGTGATTTTTGAAATAATGTGTATATGTTTAAAAAACTGCTGTGGCAAACTTGTTCAAAATTCTTACATGAATAGTGTTTCATTTGATTATCAAAATTATATTTTTTTATGAGGAAACTTACTAAAGGATGGTTTATTAATAACACATTTTTGAGAAATGTGTTTCACATATTATAATATACCGTATAATGAGTATGTACGGTTCTATCGAAATCAATATTTTATTTATCAAAGTAGAAAACTGCCTATTTTCAAGAAATCTAGGACACTTAGTTTATTAGACCTTTAAAAATAAAATGTAGAGTGGGAATAATTTTTAATTTTTAAGTAAATATTAGATCTCCTATCTTTTTACTTCCTCCTATAGATAAATTATTTTAAGCGTTACATTTCCAACCACGAGACTATGTTTGCACCCATGTTTGTATGTCTGCCTGTATCTGTGTTTGTATCTGTTGATCCATCCTTACATCCTTCCTTATGTCTCTATCGGAGGTTTCAACCAAACAATTCAACGGATTTTTTGTTCAAAGTTTATATTTAGAAGATGCTCATAGTGATTTTGATCCCACCTATAAAATTAAGTGTAAAATACTGTTTAATGATTTTTAGGAAAAAAAATTAGTGTTTTAAATAGCCACATAAGATTTTGATTAAAACAGGTAATTTTAGGGTGTTTTGAAATTAATAATAGCACCTCGTAATTTTTATTTAAGGGAAATTCATTTACAGGAGGTTTACTGATGACTTTTTTTAATTGGAAATTTTAATAAGTGGCTTCAACGGTATTACTTTAAATGGGTTTATAGAGATTATTTCAACCCCATTTTGGATTTTTTTACAAACTAAATTATACGATATGAGAAAGTACGTACTAACTACTAACTAAGTACGTATTTACTAGTTACACACAAGTTTGTTCTCCTATATATGAAGTAAATAGCTATGCTTTATGGCTTGGGGTGGTGTGGAGGAGGGTGTTTTAAACTGGTAACTCCTAGTATATAGATATTAGTTTTATAACCTTATATATGACAATACTAGCTTACCCATTGTAGTTTAAAAAAATATTATCCTATGAATTAAAAGTGAATTGAATTACAATATCGTCAATACAGTTATTATTTTTTTTAACAAAATTGTACATTCATCATTTTATGTAGTGTTAAATCTCTTAAATAGATTTTATTTTCGTATTTTACTTTTCTACTAAGACAATAGTACAGCTTCCTACTAAAAAATAAGGATATAGAGTTCGATTCTCACTAAGACTGAAAACCTATTTTGCTAAAAATGAATCTTCCACTTTGTGAGTGGAAAATGTAGCGTTCGAGTACTGAGTGTTGTGTCTGCTTTGAAATGAAATTAGTTTTAGGCCATGCGGATAAACATTTTGTTCGGAATGTGCACAATGAACTTGTTTAGTTAAATATAACTACTATTTGATAACTTTGACAACTACCTTTTACCAATAGTTTTATAATAAATCAACAAATCAACTGATTCAAAACAAAAAACTGTTCTTTTAAATCATCAAATCAATTAATTAAAGAATAATAACTTTGAATCCAAATCATTAATTTAACTAAATCAAAGAGTAAATATTATTCGTCTAAATAATTAATCAACTAAATTAAAGATAAACGAATCTATATCCAGATTATAAACTCAACTAAATTGCATAATAAATACTGTTTAACTAAATCATAAAATAAATCAAATCAAGGAACAAAGACCATCCAATTGGATAATCTAAACAGATAGGTCTCCAAAAAAGATTTTCTATCCTAACCATCAAAACAATCATTTAAACCAAAAGCAAAAATTGTTTGTAATTCAATTATTTAAAAAGTGACACTTAAATACGCGAATCAAACTTGAGATCTTTGGTTTGGATCGCCAATTGTATTATTGTATTATGAAAGTGAGCAGTCCAGGAATAGATTCATGCTAAGGATTACTCTTAACTCATAGTTTAAGATAATTATATATTGTGCAGTACATGTGGAATTAATCCACTACTTGGAGCTATCAATGAAAACCACTGCTACCGGTTGGAGCTATCAATGAAAACCACAACTACCGGTTGGAGCTATCAATGAAAACCACAACTACCGGTTGGAGCTATCAATGAAAACACAACTACCAGTTGGAGCTATCAATGTAAACCACTGCTACTGGTTGGAGCTATCAATGTAAACCACAGCTACCGTTTGGAGCTATCAATGAAAACCACAACTACCTGATGGAGCTATCAATGAAAACGACAACTACCTATTGGAGCTATCAATGTAAACCACAGCTACCGGTTGGAGCTATCAATGTAAACCACAGCTACCGTTTGGAGCTATCAATGAAAACCACAACTACCTGATGGAGCTATCAATTAAAACGACAACTACCTGTTGGAGCTATCAATGAAATCCACAGCTACCAGTTAGAGCTATCAATGAAAACCACAACTACCTGATGGAGCTATCAATGAAAACCACAGCTACCGGTTGGAGCTATCAATGTAAACCACAGCTACCGGTTGAAGCTATCAATGAAAACCACAACTACCTGATGGAGCTATCAATGAAAACCACAGCTACCAGTTAGAGCTATCAATGAAAACCACAACTACCGGTTGGAGCTATCAATGAAAACCACAGCTACCAGTTAGAGCTATCAATGAAAACCACAGCTACCAGTTAGTGCTATCAATGAAAACCACAACTACCTGATGGAGCTATCAATGAAAACCACAGCTACCAGTTAGAGCTATCAATGAAAACCACAACTAACGGTTGGAGCTATCAATGAAAACCACAACTACCGGTTGGAGCTATCAATGAAAACCACAGCTACCAGTTAGAGCTATCAATGAAAACCACAACCACAAGTGACTCTGGGTCGGCTTTATGCAGCCGTTCCGACAATATTTAACTGTACATAAAAAGCTTAGTGACAGATTTGTCCGTAACCAAATATTACACCCAGCTTCATAGAATGTTCATCCTAATAATAAAATAAACCAAATTGCATATAAAAGAATATTCAACTAAATCATAGGATCAATGTTATCAAGAATATGGATGGTTCATCAAAATCGTCAAGTTGCTTAGTTAAAGAATAAAGAATATGTATAGAAATCATCAAGTGTATTATTTGAGAGATAAAACATTGTTATTTGTCTAGAATTTATTAACTTTTACCGTTGCTATATTGTAAATCAAAACAGCCATTCTCTTAACTTTTGTGTTTTATATTCAGAAAACTTTGTGGTAAAAGGATCTTTCATAACAGTGCAGTTTTGTGAAAGTTACAAACACTATTAATAATATCAACCTAATCAAATTATTTCCGTTAATCCATGACACAACATTTTTTTAGGAGAAAGTGAGGCATAACTTAGAATGGGTGCGTTAAAACTGGCGAAGAAAGAGAATTTTCTCCAAAAAAAATTTTATTTTCCTTATTTCCTTATTTTAGTTTCATATAAGCGCACAACGCACTTAAGCCCCTAGTCCAATTCAGTAAAATGATTCTCAACAGTCCTCTAAAAAAAGAGAGAAAGTTAATATTCTCATATCCAATTTTCTCTTGACTAACTTAATCTGAAATGTTGTTAAACTTAGAGAATATAAACAAGCTCTTATGATTAAGAAACTTATTTGTGTACACACTTCATTTATTAATCACATGACATTTTTAACACTATATTTTAAAGTCTTTATTATTATTATTATTATTATTATTATTATTATTATTATTATTATTATTATTAGCACCGCGTCTTACTACCCGTTCGGTTTATACGCACTTACGCTAATGTGTAATGGTAGGGTGATTGTGAGATTAAATGGAGGACCTACAGTTTAACGTGGAATCCGAACCACGGTGGAGGCCTGGCATTTATCACATTCACAAGTTATGATTAATACACATCTTGTCAGAGGTGAAGGAAGGGTTTGGCAATCAGATACAATCTGTGCCGGGACCGAGGATTGAACCCCGGACCCCTAGCACAGAAGTCCGACACCTTACCCCTAGACCACCAGGTCACCAAAAAGTCTTAATTCATTATGTAAGTCTCAAACTTGTTGTTTATACATTGGAAATTTCATGTTGGAACTTTTTCAATGTAAAGTTATCGCAAAATAAAATATATTCTATCAGGACATGTACACACACTATGTTTGTGTATGTATGTGTTTTTTACCCGTGTCAGGTTATACGTATATGTGATAATTACTCTAATGAAGTTGGGATGAGGAAGGAAGTATTTTAGAGGTAATCTACCGCATTTGGCTGGAAGGAAGTGGTAAACATTCTAGGAAAAACTACCCTCAGTAGATATGACCAGTATTCGAACCCTGATATCCCCGTTATCAGCAGGCAGTCTAGCCCCTAGCGTAACAACTAAGACCATTCGACCACTGAAGCGGGTTTTTGTGTGGTTTTTAGTAACGTGTCTTACTAGCACAGCGTCTTACTACCCGTCCGGGTTATTCGCTAAGTACTAATTACGCTAGTGGGTTAGGAATAGGGAAAGTTGAATTCAGAGGAAGTGAACCCGTATTTGCGTGGAGGGAGAGTGGAAACCCATTGTGCACCCCAATTCACCCGACCGAGATTCCAACTTTGATTTGCCCGTCCTTGGCAGTCTAGCTCAACACGATACCAGTGCTTTAGTTAACTACGCCACCAAGGCGGGTCTCTTGTATTGTTAATTTAACAGAAACTGCATCCGTGGGCAAGCGGATTAAGTTCGAGTCCTATCATACATTGATTTGCCGGTGACGGGTAGTTCGACACTTGGATTCACGGCTGGGTGTAATGAAGATGGTATTTTTTAAATAATATTCCTCTATACTGCCATGTAAATTCAGGTGCGTTTCTTCTATTACATATCTTATTCATCCCTAGTAGTCAAGACGGGTAGCAAGATGCGGTGCACAACATAAATGTTTATAAGTATAATGGAATTTTAAATAATCTCACAAAGTAAACTAAACAATATTACCATCGATGACCTAACTATGTTTTAGTGCTAGTACCACCATGAGATTGTATTCTTTTCAAACTATTTACACCCATACTGGTGGTAAAACGGCCTATGGTGTGAGTCTCGAAATAGGCTGGGTTTCCAATAGCGGGCTGATATAAATTTGAATCTCAGCCTGGCTTAATCGAAAATGTTTTTCCACATGTAATGCACAACTGTGGTTAACCCATCCATGAGCCTATTGGTTCCAGATTAGATTCCTGGCTGGTATCATGGGTAATTCTACTGAAAGAAAAAGTATCCCAACGGTCACCAGTATTTGTTATTTCAGGCTAAAGTTTGGTTTAAGAGTTTTAACTGGTTCCACAATTTCATACTCCCCATTACCATCCACTCATCTCATTTGTGTATCGTACGTACTTTACGCTGAAGGACTGACTGTTTCTCGAGAAGATCTGTGTTACGTCTCTATGGGAATGGGACTGGGTAAAGAAAGTCAGGGGCATCTCACTTTCATTTTAATTGTCTGATTGGCGAGCATCCTGTCTTGAAACAATCATGTTCATCACTCACACATGAAGAACATGAGAGCCTGATTGATAACACTTCCAGGTGAAAGTTCAATTAACCTTAACTCACATCAGTCTCAACACACGACTGGATAAAATGGTGGCACTTTGCGGGAAAACATGACACTTGTTGGTAAAACATGAAACTTGGCGGGAAAAACATGATACTTGGCAGGTATAAACATGACACTGTTGGGAAAACATGACATTTGGCGGGGAAAACATGACACTTGGCAGGAAAAACATGACACTTGGCAGGAAAAACATGACACTTGGTGGGAAAAACATGAGACTTGGCAGGAAAACCATGACACTTGGCAGGAAAACCATGACACTTGGCAGGAAAAACATGACACTTGGCAGGAAAAATATGACACTTGGCAGGAAAACTATGACAGTTGCAGGAAAAACATGACACTTGGTAGAAAAAACATGACATTTGGTGGTGAAAACATGACACTTGGCAGGAAAAACATGACACTTGGTGGTAAAACATGAGACTTAGCAGGAAAAACCATGACACTTGGCAGGAAAACCATGACACTTGGTGGGAAAAACATGACACTTGGCAGGAAAAACATGACACTTGGTGGTAAAACATGACACATGGTGGGAAAAACATGAGAATTGGTGGGAAAAACATGACACTTGGCGGGAAAATCATGAGACTTGTTGGGAAATACATGAGACTTGGCAGGAAAAACCATGACACTTGGCAGGAAAATCATGACACTTGGCAGGAAAAACATGACACTTGGTGGGAAAACATGAGACTTGGCAGAAAAACATGACACTTTGGTGGGGAAACATGACACTTGGTGGAGAAAACATTGACATTTGGCAGGAAAACATGACACTTGGCAGGAAAAAATGACACTTGGGGGGAAAACATGACACTTGACAGGAAAAACATGACACTTGGCAGGTAAAACATGACACTTGGTGGGGAAAACATGACATTTGGTGGGAAAAACATGACACTTGGCAGGTAAAAACATGACACTTGGTGGGGAAAACATGACATTTGGCGGGAAAAACATGACACTTGGCAGGTAAAACATGACACTTGGTGGGGAAACATGACACTTGGTGGAGAAAACTTGACATTTGGCAGGAAAAACATGACACTTGGCAGGAAAAAATTACACTTGGTGGGAAAACATGACACTTGACAGGAAAAACATTACACTTGGCAGGTAAAACATGACACTTGGTGGGGAAAACATGACATTTGGTGGGAAAAACATGACACTTGGCAGGTAAAACATGACACTTGGTGGGAAAACATGACATTGGTGGAAAAACATGACACTTGGCGGAAAAACATGACATTGGCGGGAAAAACATGACACTTGGTGGGAAAAACATGACACTTGGCGGAAAAACATGACACTTGGCAGGAAAATACATGGACACTTGGAGGAAAACATGACACTTGGCGGGAAAACATGACACTTGGTGGGGAAAAAACATGACGACTTGGCAGGTAAAACATGACACTTGGTGGGAAAACATGACACTTGGTGGGGAAAACATGACATTTGGCAGGAAAACATGACACTTGGCAGGAAAAACATGACACTTGGTGGGGAAAACATGACACTTGAGCAGGAAAAAACATGACACTTTGGCGGAAAAACATGACATTGGCAGGTAAAACATGACACTGGTGGGGAAAACATGACATTTGGCAGGAAAAACATGACACTTGGTGGTGAAAATACATGGAACATCACTTGGTGGTAAATCTAATCCCGCCAAACTATGGTTACACAATAGACCTAAAGTGTTCCAGGTAGGTCCTTTGTTTTCTCCAAGAGTAAGGAAAGGTTATGGAAAGGTGGGAGGGTAGAAGGTAGGAGGTGGAGAGGGTTCAGAAAGGTTAGGGAAAGGTGGGGAGGGTTCAGAAAGGGTAGAGAAAGACAGGAAAAATTCTTAACCTCAACAAATATAAACATATACTAACACATTGGGACATGGTGAGAGTCTCCATGGAAAGAATGTACGATTAGTACATTTGGGGGTCCCCTAAGGACTAAGCTATCGTACTGACGTTAGTACTGGCTAATCTTTCCACAAACTTGGCTCCCGAGTGATGTAGCCTAGACACGTGTATATACATTTATTATGTAGATCCACTTCGTAGGGAATAGCCATACTATTAAATCACCAATAACTATTATATACAAATATGGAGTACCTTTTCAAATATGTCCTGTTTAAGGGAAATCGATAACATGTCATACACAAATTAATGTCCCTCTTTACTTATAACTTTGTAGTTTCATGTTTATCTATATATATCTAATGTTGCTAATTAAATTAAATATGAGGAAACTTCCCACAAAATGGCTAAAGTAAGTAATGAGCTTGGATGGGGGTCATTTTATCTCTCACATCGTCGTGTAGTGGATAAAATATAAGTTTTGCTTAAAGTTAACCGTCGAAAGCTCAAAAGCTTTCGAAGGCTTACAGTTTTTGACGAGTAGATATTTAGTTTGAAAGTAGAGTTAGAGATTATTCTACGGAACTTTAAATAACCAATAAATAATGTTCATTACATGTTGGTGTGATATATTGCAGCCAACTTTGAAACTATTCCCTAATCTGAGATTATTTTATTTATATTGTACTAGAGTTTTCGCACGGATTTGATCGCATTTATCTCGTATAAATTACCTTATTTTCATCAAATCATCTAAACCAGTGGCGTGTCGTGAATGTGTTTCAAGGGTAAGCAGCGTTAGTTTAAACTGTACTTGTGAATTGTTCTCACCCCTCAGTACAACACTCATTGGTCAGGTACTGAGGGGAATGCATTCCCGTGTGACGCATGCAGAGATTAGCACATGTATGATTGGGCAAATAGGGCCCAAGTGGGTGAGAACATATCACAGGTACAGTTTAAACAAGGTCTGCTTCCCTTGCTACATTCCATGACACGCCACTGATCTAAACTACCAAAAATACCATTGCTAAAGAGTATAAGGACAGGGAAAGTTTTTATATGTAAACTACGCCACACATAAACGACTATCTGTTGTAAGAGACCAAAATAAATAGTTAAAATTTTTCCAGTCTTTATATCAATATTGATTTGCTTAAGTAGAGTTTTGTTTCAATGAACACCAAGAGAAATAGTTAGAATTTGTGCAGTCCCTGAATCAATATTGGCTCTCTTATGTGGAAGCATTATTGCAATGAATACCTAAAGAAATAGTTTAAATCTACTAATTAATAAACATAAATAAATAAACCTCATTTACACACAAAACTATAGGATAAATTTAAGGTGGAAATGCAAGCACGCTCACGGTGGCTCTTTACGTGGAGGTATTGTTGCAATTAACTCCAAAATAAACAGTTTAAATTTGTTAACTAAGGTAGAGAATAAATTGAAATAAGCACTTTGTAGTAAGAGCCTAGCACACCAAACAAAATTGTGACTTTGGATGATTATTAAACAGGAAGCAAGGATATTATTTGCAGTGCAAACCTATTCAACACAGCCGATAGATTTAAAGTAGAGGTGTAGGGAACGTGAGAAAATGTCGATGGTTTGTTTCAGTTTGGAGAGCAAAACAATTTCTTGGTCTATATAAATAAAAGATTGATTCAGTACAAACATATAGTTTAATTTTCTTTGCTTGTTGATATAAACAGTTAACGAATATTTGATATGAGCGTAGCAGCATTAGATTACAAATTTTTTAAATTAAAACCAAAAGCTGTCATTAATTTCCAGGACACTCTTTACGGATATTCCAGAAATGTTGAGGTCACCATGTAAAGAAAACTAAACTCTCTCTATGTTTGTACTGAAGCAATATTTGATTTATTTGACAAAAAAAGTTTTGCTTAAATAACTGCGAAAACACTTGTCTTTAATCGCATCCCATAAATCCCCACTTTAAATACTATAAAATCATGGAACCTACTTGAGATCAGTCCTTTATGCGAGAACGAAGATTCCCGAAGAAATATGAACCTGACCGCACCCCTCTCCCAATTCTCTCTTGCTTGCCAATGCTCGAACTAAGTGCCCTGCTTTATACCCGCACCAAGAATCTGCAAAGTAATTTTAATACTTATTCCTGGTATTTTCGTCACTGTTTAGCTCACTGATGAGATAGCTTACCTTTATTCTGTGAAAATAGGGATTGTAACAGTAAAAATCTGTATGTTTACTGTCAACAAACAAAAAACAATTTGATTATTTTGATATCTGAGTTGGTATTCTTATCGTTTATACTACCTATAAACAATAGAAACTCCACAACAATTCATAAGTACAAAGAAAACTAAAAGCTTTACTATATGTATCGATAGTAATAAAATCATAACCAAGTAAAAATAAGATTTGATTTAATAATATGGTAACCACTTTAATTAGGTTAGTTTTATTTTTCAAAATCTACATTTTAATAAAGGAGTTTTTCAAGTTAACGCATAAGTAAAGTTTTTTTAAGGGTTTTATATAGTAGAAAAAATTTTTTTAGGTCAATTTATATAGATTAAAGACAATCGATTAGATAAGATTTTAATCACTAAGTTTCAGTGTGAATCGTATTTTAATATGCTTTGTGCACTTTACGCTTTGCACTACATAACTAGTATTTAGTCACGACATTTAATTATAAATCATATTTAAATTATGATTTGAGCATTGTACATTATGCGATGTTTACAATTAACTAAGGAACCTTTTCTTATATATGTAGACTCACTTTGCTCGTTGGGGCTCCGCCCTCAAGTCCCAGTACTCAATTTTGGCACGATTAGGGCAATTAGATTTGCCAATATGCCTGCCAAATTTTATGATTCTAGCTGTCCCATAAGTGTGTCAGAAAATTAAAAAATATGTGGAAAATTACCAAATTTACCTAAAATCAAAAAATATAGCTCTATTTCGCCAAATCCTTAGCTGCTTGTGCAATCCGTTTTTTGATAGGTCTTACCGTTTAACCACAAAAGACCTCCAAAGAAAGGTCCGCACTTATTTTAAAGTTGCTCTACCATTTTGAATTTTTTCAGGGGTTACATTTTTTTTAAATCTTTTTGGTATTTTTCCGTTTGCCAAATTTCAAGTTTCTAGCTTATCTGGAAGTGAGTAAACATTAATGTCAGTGATTGAGTGAGTCAGCCATGTGGCTTCATAGTAGTATATGTTTAGTTTTTATTTCTTAATACTTTATTATTTTAATATAAATTTCATTATTGTTTTCTTAATTAAATATTTCTTGTATTAATTCAGTAATAATTTATATAACTATCACATTTTTCTGTCTACCACCGTTTTTCAGTAATTTATTTTTGTAAGAGTGGTACATTTTACTATCTTGTTCTTTTACGCACGTTTTCTCTAGTCCGCAAAGTGTTTCTATAAACGGTTGACGTGCGTCAGTGATCACCACGGCTCACAGCTCTTGTCACTACCATTCAGTATAACTTATTTTAATAATAATAGTCCATCTTTCTCGGACATAATTATGTGTTTGAAGTGAACACCAAATAAAGACGTGTGGTTCTTCAAGTTCATCATCGCAACTCCAGGTAGGCCTACATGGGTCACTGTCATCGGATTTTCAGCAGGTAGGATCAAATACGTCTACCTACATACACATTAAAATAAATAACTCTCTCTCTCTCAATCAAATTAAAATCAGTATAATATAAGATAAAAACTAAATTCTCTTGCGATACGTTACCTGTGTAGTTAATAATTGCCAAATAAAAACCCTTTCTAGTTTCTAATGTGAAGAATACGAAACAAATAGCTAAACCATGATTGTGTATAACGTTACTTATGTTTATTTTTAATATTTTAAAGGAACACTATTATTTTACCAAATATTGTGAATACCAACAAATTTAACCAATATATAAATTTTATTTTTATTTAAGATTTATTTAAGATTATCCTTTAATTATTATTATTTGGTTTCTTAGTTGATTTGATGATCAAAATGAACAGAAAATGAATGAATTCAATGGGAAGATACATAATTGATCACCTGATTTAAAAAATAATATTTGAGAACGCGTGAACTTATTGGCTTAAACATGCACAAAAGTATGGTCTATGTTCGTTCTGAGAGTGTAAGGAACACTTGAGGTAAAATCTATCTAAATAGGTTCGGCCATTATCGAGTTCATTGTGAACATACAAACACGCAAACCAACTTCTTTATATAAGTGATGGACGTAACGAAAATAAATAAACCTAATTTACACGCAAAACCATAAAAAAATTTACGCCCACCAGTCTAAACCAACTTTTTTTGACACTGCTTCGTTCACTGATGAGATAGCGTGATGCTACATAGCTTACACTGTTCCATAGAACTAAGGCATACAACAAATAATCCTTGTCTTGATCTGATGAGTACCTATAAATTTACTGACAACAGACAACAGAAAAAGAGTTCTAAATTCTAATATTGTATTATTTGGTATTTTTATGGTTTATCTACTAGAATATATAGAAACTTCACAAAAATTATAGTAACTTAAATACAAACAAACCTTCAAGTTTTTTATGCATGGATTATTTGTATATGCACCCCTAATATAAAGTATATCCAAAAATAATTAAAGTAATTGGTAGATTCTTTATAAATTATGTGTAAATTTAATTTGTGTAGTGTATTTTAAACTGTACACTATTAATTATTCAATCAATTATTAATATGTCATTGGTTGGTCTAAGGAGTCACTCTCATGTTGATCTATTGAAATGCTGACAGGAGATCAGGGTTCGAATCCCGTTCAAGTGTACTGATGGTGGATTTTACAAAATGGGTTTCCATTCCCTCTATGCAAATTTGGATACACTACTTTCAAATTCAACCTTCCTAATCCTAAACTCACTAGCGTAACTAGTATAAAGGCGTTTAAGCTGAACAGGTAGTAGGTCGCAGTGCTAAAAATTGAATAAGAAATAGCCCTTTAATTTCAAATTATCCTAGCCTACAGTAGGACAGAAATATTTAAATCAATACAGCCATTTTAGCAATGAATTTTTTTTAACAATATTGGAATAAAAAAATGTAAATTACTTTAAAAGCTTACGTTGAGTGAAAGAAATATTAAATACAGCGTTAATCATCTTTTATAGTATCCAAACCCACATTGGTGGCGTAGTTAGCTAGCGCACAATTTTCGTGGTGAGCTAGAGTGCCGAGGATAGGGTGATCGAGGTTCAAATCTCGGTCAGTTGAACTGAGTTGGTTTTTCCTAAATGTGTTTCCACTCTCCATTCACGAAAATGTGAGCTCATTTCCTCTATATCCAACCTTCCCAATTCCTAACATATTAAAATAATTATTACTTAAGCGTATAACCAGGACAGGTAGTTAGACGCGGTGCTAAGATTTATTATGATTATTATTATTATTGTTTAGTTAAATTGAATGTTTATATAAATAAAATAGTTTGTAATTACTTAGAGTAAATATAGTTTAAATTTAATATACCTTTTATATTCAAACTATTATTTTGTTATTGTTTTATAATATTTGTATTCTAAACTAAGAACTTTACTTTTCTCTCTTATTTGTGTCACTCAAAGTAATTTCTTATATAAAGAGGCAAAAGATACATTCCCTAAAATAAAGTAAACAATGTTTTTAAAATACCAAAAGATCTGGCACCTAAAACGATGTCAAACGTGACATGTGAGTATATTCTTTTGTTTTCTCTGTAATTATGTAAGTATTTTCAACATAAAAAACACAATAGATACTCATTTATATTTCTGTCTGCCTTATCTAAACATACAAAATAGAAAGCGTCCCATAATAATATAACAAAGCCTACGCACATGCATACCACAAGCTGCCACTGATGAAACTTTTTTTTTACATTTTTTAACAATTGTATGTATTTTAAAGAGAAAAATAAGTTATTATGAGCCTGCGTTGCGATTCCATACCACTTACAGTTCACTAAGGAGTAGTTTTCTGGTATCAATACATTTTTTTCCTATGTGTGTCCATAAAATGTGTTCAAATGCTTGGATTTATTTTGAAAGCTTGATAAAAAGATTGTACTTAAAGGGAAAACAGATAGCATCATATATATATATATATATATATATATATATATATATATATATATATCATACATACAATTTTTATTAAATTGAACTTCATCTTGATGTCTAAAAAGTAGAGTTTTCCGGTGCAGTTGTCCGTTGCTTTGTGTGTATGTAATGTACGCTATCACTCTACAGGTGGTCAATTGCAATGGATTGTCCGTAGCATTGTTGTATTAGCTTCGTCTATTAAAACTTTTGGAATTCATTAAGGACATTCAGGTTGTTTAATTACTATAAAGTATTTGTCAGCCTTATTTTCTCGTTTTATCATAATCTTTATAGTCTTAAATTTTTCAAAAATAAATTTTTAGTAAGTACCCTCCTTGAATTATTTGTCTAATTTTTAATTATGTTTTCATTTTTATCATAATCTTATTATCATTTTAAATTTTTCAAAATTCAATCTTCAGTAATGTAATTATTTACCAAGAAAAATCTATTTATAATATTATTTTGAAATAAAAAAATAGGTTAACATTTTGAGATAAATCTAAAAGAGCATTTCAAAAATTTAAAAAATATCTAAAATGTGTCATATGTAAACTACCCTTAAATTAATTTATTCTTAAGAAATGAGTAAATAGTGATATTTTTTAATGTATGACATTCCATAGAAATACATTTTGAACAAAATCATTGAGAAATTTTAAAATGATTTTAAATGTAAGAAATCAGTAACCAACTCTGAAAGGAATGTATCCCTGAAAAAAAAATGCATATTATTATTTGTCATGTCAAAAATATCCATTTAAATAAAATGGTCAAAGAAAATTTCAAGAAATTTAAAATTTTTAAACATAGCTCGTCACTAAGCTATCATACTTTTAATTTAAGGGCTAGAATCAAAATAAAATAAAAGTACTTGAGCTATGCCCATATAATATCCAAACATCAAATTTGAATAAATTAGTTTACATCAAACCGTGTCAGCACAATACTAAAAACAACCTTTTTTGTGTTTGTGTACACATAAAATCTAAAGACTCGTCATAAACTAGTGGTTGAAAATGTTCACGATTAAAATCTTTTTCTTTATAATGAGAAAGTAAAAACTATTTTAGTTTAATTAAAACATTAAAATATTTTTAAACTATTATTATTATTATTATTATTATTTACGATAAGGTTATTTAACTCTTTCATTGGTGTCAGTATTTTTTATTATACATATAAATAGAAAACATATTTTTAAATAAAGTTTTTTAGTGAGTTTGTGGGTAAGTAGGCGCTCGCTAGAACACTATAACTAATAAACATAAAACACATTAAAAATAACCTTAAATTTAACATAGGCTTAGGTACCTAAGGATATCATAGAGTGTGTTTATTTCTGGTTTATTTGCTGCTACTTTTGGATATATTGTGAACCAAACATCTCAAACAAAATTAAGAATCGTAGAGAACCAAAGCTTTGCATGTGTATTTGATGAAATCTCATAGCGTGTAGTCTGGAGGTTTTATTTAAAACTAGCTAACCCGACAGACGTCGTTCTGTCAAACGCTATTGGACTGTAGCAGTCCCACAAACTTATCTTTTCTGGTCAAGTTCTGGTGATGGCGTCGTTTATAAAGTGCACATGTCGTGATGACATCTTTAGTTCTCAGTAATGGTCACCAGGACAGATAAGTTTGTGATACTATACAGTCACAAATGTGTAATTTAAACAAAAAATTGAATATAAACGTATTTCAGAGTGATCACTTTATTTATTGATTATCAAATAATTACCGTGGAATAAACTATAAATTTGCATAATGTTAATATACTTTTCTATGTATTTTAAATGTCATAATCCTAAACAACAACTACTTACAAAATTCAGTTTTCTATTTCGTACACTGCAATACTTTAGTAATATTGTGTTAAATGATATTTTCATTGTAATGCTTTATGGTACACGATATTTTTTGTTTGATTACCTGGCACGTAAACAAACAAAGCTGATGGTTTTCCAACACGGGAACAGGCAACATACAATTGGCCATGCGAGAAACATGGGTTTTCAAGATTAATGCCGCAAACACTCAATGACTGCCTCTGGGATTTATTTATGGTCATAGCGAAAGCAAGCCGCACTGGAAACTGCAGTCGTTTAAATTCAAATGGTATGTCAGTCGGAATTACTGGGATGCGTGGTATCAAAACGTCTTCTCCCTTATACTTTCCCTTTAGATTGGTTGCTTCGATCACGTTGTTTAGTAATTTTTTCACCGCTAGCCGTGTGCCGTTACAAAGAAATATCAATTGTTGATCTTCCGTTGTCTGCAGTCGATCGGCGACGATACAGTGGATAACCATCATTTCCGGTAATTGTTTCTGCTACTAATGCCCGTGGATAACGCTTCGAACATTTACCATCTACCATACACGGTGAATTTTGATTAAGTGTTCCACAGGGACCATGAATCATGTTTTTAATAACTACTTCATGCAAGCCTGGATCTACTTGTACATCAGGGATTTCAGCTGATATCACTTCATAAACTTCATTTGGTCTTATCTTCTCAACCAACCAAATCAGAATATGTGCATGAGGCAATCCACGTTTCTGCCACTCCACAGTATACACCCAGCAGCGCGCCTCGCCAAACACGCTATGTTTCACAATGAAATCCATTAAAGATTTCAACTTTTGTTTGAAGACTCTTGCCGTAATGTCAGGGCGATCAATAGGTGATTGACCAGGGAATAACTTAAGTTTGATTTCTCTCCACTGCGGATTGCACGTGAATGTGATAAATAAATCTGCTGTGCCATAATGACGAACATACGACATGGTATCTTGAGCATATTCATGCATATGTCGAGGACTTCCGATGTATTTTGCTGGAAGAATTGTCATCCGGCCGACATTCTCTGCATTTACATCAGTATTAATCGCATCTCGAAGGTGAATATACTCTTCAGAACGGAGTTTGGTCTGGTTCAACCTGTTGAATGTCAATCGCTCTGTTTCAATTTTGACATACATATCAACAGCATATTGGTGAAATAATCGCCGTAATTTCAAGATGTGATTGTCTTCATTTTCACGAACCATCAGACGGTATGAATAATAGTTCATTGAACTGACTTTTTTGTTGATTTCGGCACCTGTAAATAAATTATTGTTTTAATGACAGTGATTGAACTTGCATATAATACATGTAATAGCTGATACAAAATATCCATTGCTAAACCAAATTTTTAATTACCTGTAAGGGGATTTATCATCTTGATTGAAAAGTGATAACCATCTTCACCTTGCCAAAACATGATGGGATATTGTAGCTCATCATATGAGCGGTGTGTTTCATACATACGCTGTAACTGATCATTCCAGCGATGTAAAACAATATCACGGGCTTCCAAATTTTCTCCAACTATAACAATGGCAACTTCATCCATTGTTGGTGCATTGAAACGTCTTGCATTTTGGCCCACAGGAGTTTTATCAGCTTTGATTACAATTTTGTGATTATCATATGGTATGAGATCCAGTGCAGTTTTGAACAATGTAATCAACTGATTGTGTTGATGAAAGAAAGTTTGTAATTCTTCTACAATAGACCTCTTCATTGAACTGTTATGTGCACAACGCAGATCAATTTCTTGTGTTGAATTGCCCATGAAATAAATTTGCAGGAATTTGTAGTCGCCATCTGACACCGGCAACAGTGAGCCTGCTCGGTGATATATTTGTCCTTGTGTCTGTGAATTAAAAAGTCAGGTTTATTATTTTTGTTACAAAAACTATAAAATAAAATAAACAAAGCAACACGGGGGATAAGTCTGTTTGTTATATATTACCTTGAAAGTTGGCATGAAGTTGTCCCGAACTACATTTGTTGCCCCAAATGAAGTCATTTGGAAGCAGTTGTTATATTTTTGGATATTAGTAAGGAAATGTATTGAATCCGTTCCTGTTCCTGAAACCAATGAGTTCAATGGCTCTGGTGGTGGAACCAATGACACTAATTTCACTTTGCCATTAGCACAACACAATCCAACGGCTTCATTTTTGTATTTAAATGCCTTACAATGTGGGCAAACTGAGTTCATAGATCCAATAGCAACGCATTGGTGGGCACTGTAGTCAATTGAAACATCGTAACTGAAAGCAGCTCGTTTCAAACCTGCAAGATCATTAGCTGAATGACGTGCTGCATGGGTTTGTGATATCCGAATCCTTTCAATTTCATTTCGCTCTTCACGTTGCTGTGTAGTCCGATTAGACTGAAAATTAGCTTGTTTTCTAGCATTTAGAGTTCTTCGACCCAAATTGCTCCACCCGCGTCTTATAGGCGGAATGAGTCTTGAACTGAGTATAAATGGAAACACACACAAAATAAACCAATCAACCAAAGATAAATTGAGGAACTTGTTTGTCGATTGAGAAGCGAAGATTTAAAAACAACCAAGAAAATAACACGCACTAATTGAGAATCTACTGAAAAACTGTCAAAGTCAAACTGTATAACGTAGAAAGAGAAAGTGTCAAATCTACGGATGCATTTAAAGTTACTAATTAAATTTCAAATTTCAAATCTTTATATTATGGTTTGGTACTCTTGTTTTATTTGAATAAAACGAAACAGTAAGTAAACGAATTAAAAGTCGATTTTAGGGTGTCTGAGATCGATTCACTTAATCGATTCATTGCTCAAATCGATCTTCACGACCCAAAAAAATCGATTCTTCGATTAATTTATCTCAGTTCGCCATCCCTAGAATTTACAGCTAGAAACAGTTTGAATGGGAAAAAGAAAAATGTGGTTTTTACGTTTTCCAGTGCAATTTTTCCAATTTTTCTCTTCATAAGAACCTTCCTCGGACTTCAACGAATATTAGAAAAAAAATTAGCCGAATTGGTCCAGCCGTTCTCGAGTTTTGCGGTTAGCAACACATTTAGCCATCCATTTTTATATATAAGATCATGTCCTATAGTGACCATTATGGCTGATACCTTTAAAATAAATTAGATTAAACTAAAACACACGTGGTTGAGGAATTATTTAGATTGCACCTTAGACATACTATTATTTAAATCTAAATTTATTGAAAGTCTGATGAATTAGACGTTAACATAATTTCGGGTAGCTAAAAGACCAACAAACACATTTAGTGGAAACTTGGTACGGCCTACGTATCTAGGCTAACCTTACTATGATCTGTACTTTTACACATATTGAAAGCTTGACGTCTTAAACAACGTGTTCTCCAGTGCGGGTGGATTCAAAATCAATTAAAGTAAAAATCGTAAGCTTTGTGTAATTAATTAGGGATATCGGCAGAAGTACACCCAGACCGTTTAAATATATTGCTAGCCTAACGCCTTATACTAAGTGATCTAAACAAATAGACCTAGAGAGCTGGGACACTATAAATACAATTATTAAGGTATGAAGCCCTTTCTGGAAGGCCTTTATTTATTACCAGAATCCTACTGTACAGTTGTATTCTAGTAGGATATAAAACCTTACAGAAGGGGCTTCATACCACATTCAGGATATGCAATCTGCTCAATTATTTTGAACAAACTAGTGGTTTGAGCAACATTTTGTGTCGTTAAAACGATAGTTTGTAGTTTTAACAAAACAAAAAATACGGTTTGAGCTAAATCTGTCTGTGTTTGACTTTATAGTTGAGGTTGGCTTAAATACTGAGCGTGAAAACGGGTTTTGCTGGTTTGCACAAACTGGGCGCATGCGCAGACAGTAGAGATAACACACAGTAGATGTAGATACGTTTCTTCGTCCAAAGAACATTTGGATCATCCCGCAACTCACTAATAAAGTTGGTATGTAAAAATTATTCTCTTTTAGGCAGCCAAGATTTGAACCACCTATGACGATTCTTGGATTGCATGTCTTACATTCTACTCTATACAACACAAACTGATAACTGATAAAGTAACTCTTCTTCATCTACTTGCCTTGGGCAAACTTGGAATATAGTAACAATTCACCACTCCTGAGAAGCAGCCTTCTACGAGAAGAAAGTGGAAACTACTGAAGGAAGTAAATGTTTCTGCAATCTAACTGAACGTATAAATGGATACGGTCTAGGACAATTGGGCGCCGCCATCTGTGCCCGGCCAACTGGGCGCTGGTAAGACTGGGCACCAAGACAACTGGGTGCCAGTGTAAGAACGTAATGATTGTTTTTAACGTAAATATTCATTTTTGGATTTGTTTAAAAAAATCATAGCTGAGGAACCTTAATTTGTTTGTATTTTTAAAGTTAGACTACTTTATACTATAAAAAAAACTAAACACATTTTAAAAAAACATGAAAAATACCTAACCTAACTTTTTTTTACAATTAAAACGCACATTTTTCTTTTTATTTTTCCATTTTTACAATCATATCAAGACAAACATTTTTAAGGACTCTCTAACTTTATAAATAAACAAATTAAGGTTCATTTGTTATAATTTTTTAAACAACTCCAAAAATGAATATTTACGTAAAAACAATTATTATGTTTGAGGATCAATTCCATATGAAATTGTTTATTGTTTCCCTTGTATAATATATTATTTTACTATTTTTACGTCTTTGACTACCCACTTCCATAGTCACATGGTCTAAACACGGGGTACGCGAAGACATCTTATAACTTACTACGTAAGATTTAATAAATGTATTCATTGGCTTATGTATTATTTCGTGATAAACACTGAAAAATGGACCAAATGTCTGAAGTGTGTGTGTCTTGTGTTAGACTAGCCTGTTGATGACAGGGACATCAGAGTTTAAATCCCAGTTGGTTCCTTAAATGGTCCTTTCAAGAAAAGGAGGGTAGATTACCCCTAAAATGTTTCCTTCCTCATACTTACCCGACTAGATGAATTAACATATATACGTATAACATGAGCAGGTAGTAAGACGCTGTGAGAAAAGAATACACTCAATAGTCAGGGGCAGATTTTGGATTAGTCACAAAAGACGTGGACGTTGGGTCATGCTAGCTGGCAGCACCATTTTTTTTTCTCTCCCAGCCTCAATCCTAAATGAAGATGATAGAATATATTATATAACCTGTATTATGCACCAAGGACCTTGGAGGTACAAAGTTGAGGAGAAATTATATTTGGGGTTACGTGAACAAGTAAAGTTTGACTACCACTGATCCAAAGCTAGGTACACACAACACAACTTCTTGTACAATAATTTGTGTGAGAAATTGTACAATATTTTGAACTCGTCGATTGCACTACAAGTTTTATTTCAAGAATGTTCACACTACATATACGATTGCATACATCATAATCACAGATAATACAAATTTGTCTAAACATTTATAATACAATATACATATAATTTTATATATAATATAATATACATCTATATATAAAATAATATATACACCTATTTTATATATAAGTAGTTGTTTAATAAATAACCACTCCATATGTTTTCAAATTTTCTATCTAACAGAAAAGGCTATCTGTCTTTACAACTCAAATTTGTATTAAAAAATATGGCCGATATGGGCCACGTTCTATTCCCCACAATTCAGATCTTGTACAATCTTTGGTGGTTCACACAACCCCATCTTCAGGCTGCAAGTTATTTCACAATAAGTGGTGTCGTGTTTACCAAGCTTTAGTCAAGGTTCTTTAAACCAGCGATCGCAAGTGACTGGTAGTCAGCGCGTAACTCCACAGTAACTCACCTTACAGTACCGCAGTCCGAGGTCAAGTGGCAGCAATTTACGCACTCCCTGATGCGTGTGCGTGACCTTTGCCATCAATGTCCTACGTAAATAGATTATGATTGATTTATGGTCGTTTACAGGTTTCTACAGGTTTTAAGGAATGAATTTATTCTTCTTCTTTTTTAATGTATTTACGTAATGAGTGGATTTTAAATCTAAGTATCGCTTGTGAAACTATTTAAAATTTTGGAGTAGTTTTAGTAACTTACCAATGAATTTGGTGGATCTTGGTCTAAGGCGTCACTCACGTTATAGACTGGATTGCAGATGAGGGGAATATTGGGGCTCAATTCCCGGTCAGATGTACTCAAAGTGTTTAACTTAAATGGTTTACCACTTAACCTTCACGGAAACGAGAGTGCATTTTCTTTAAATATAGTCTTACTCATCCCTGTCTCATTTCAGTAACTATGTGATGTACAAAAAAGTTTGTAGCTACCATAATATATTATATATATTCATAATCGAATATTCATCATTGACTGCTTGATGCAAATCAAATATCATTTTTAAAAGCAACAAATTAAAACTTTATACAAATAGTAAATATGATTATCTTTCCTTCATTTTACATTTCTTATCTAAATACGAAGATAAAAGAGCATACTTACAACTAATCCCTCCATAATCTACTATGATAAATTATTTACTTTATACCAAATTAAAATAAATCTGGTTCAGAATATGCTTATTAACACAAAGATCTGTTTCTCTTAAAGACTAAAGCTATATCCAAGTGTAAGTATCATGGTTAGAAACATTTTAAAACTAAATTCTCTTCCAAAGTGAGGTGACCACTTCGGTTTTACAGAACAATAAATATTTCCCAATTGTCATCCAGCAGACCAATGATGGTTGTGTGTATGTACAGTAAATCCGTTTAGCTATTAACAGTGGTAATGTATTTTATATTTTAGAAACAACCAATGGTATATTTTTAGGGGGACATATTTCTAATAGCAATGTACCACAAAAAAAATAATTGGAGGGGCGGATCGAGATTTGGTTATATAACGACATCGGAACTAAATTCCTGTGTTTAAACCAAAATACATAGATATTTACATGGTACAATGGAGCCCTCTCGTAAATCATGCAAGTTGTGGGTAACCCTCGTTCATGGTCGTTGTAATGTCCCGCCCTTTAACCCTCCTCTTCCCTCCCTTATCACCGCCAACCTTCTCTCTCGCACACAAAAATAACCAACAAACTATAATACCTCGGTGCAACACAGAAAACTCGAACTTCCGATATTGCCAATAAATGCATTGTTTACGATAGATTGTGCCTTCTATTTTATGTCATATCAATGCATCAAGCTGGTAGGTAATGGAGGTTACTTTACACCGCTCTGGCTCGACGTAGTATGGATAGCATTGCCATGAGTTTTGATGGTATCTGATTGTTTGGTCCACGTCGGGGTGAACGTAAAAGATAGTATTATAATCTCCCCTTAGTTCTTTAAGTTTCCTTTTTTTCGGAACCGCAAACTTTGTAACTCATAAAATTATCTTTATTTGTTGTGATAAATATAATATTTTTATTTCCTCTTTGTTCGGGCCATCCTATCATTTAAATAATATTATTTATTGGAGTGTTAGTGTGTAACTTGAAGCAAGATGGTGGAACCGTGCCAAAAATAAGCTCCTTAAAGTAATTTGTAACGTATTATGATTATCTTTTACTGAGAAAAGAGCGAGTTCTAAAGATATTGACCAATTATATTATTTTTTAAATGAAAGCTTAAAAAACGTTGATGTGCATACCAATACTAAATTTCAAAATTAATCAAAGGGAGCATTTTAAATTTGTTATTAAAATCATAATAGTAATAGGCTTTGTATTCTACCTAACTTAACTAGATTTCTCTGGACACGCTTCGGTGGCCGCGTGGTCTGACGCACATCTCTCGCGTTGGACTAGACTGCCGAAGACGGGGAGGTTGATGTTTGATCCCTATCGGGTGCAATAATGGTGTTTTTCCCTAGATGGTTTTCCACTCTTTATCCACGCTAATGCGGGTCCATTTCCTTTAAATTGAGCCTTCCTAATCCCTAGCTCACTAGTGTAATTTGTACATAGGCGTATAGCCATAACGGGTATTATTATTATTATTATTATTATTATTATTATTATTATTAGCACTGCGTCTTACTACCCGTTCGGGTTATACGCACTTACGCTAATGTGCAATGGTAGGGTGATTGTGAGATGAAATGGAGGACCTACAGTTTAACGTGGAATCCGAACCACGGTGGAGGCCTGGCATTCCTCACATTCACAAGTTGTGATTAATACACGTCTTGTCAGATGTGAAGGAAGGGTTTGGCAATCAGATAAATCTGTGCCGGGACCCGGGATTGAACCCCGGACCTCAGCACAGAAGTCTGACACCTTACCCCTAGACCACCAGGTCACCCTAACGGGTAGTAAGTTGTGGCATTAAAAAAAAAAAAGGAGTTTCTTACTATTTTATTTTAACACCACGTCTTATTACCCGTTCGGACTATACGCATGTGTACTAATTACATTTAAGTGTTAAGGAGGAGGAAGGTTGAATTTAGAGTAAGTGTACTTGCATTTGCATGGAGAGAGAGTGGAGAACCCTGTAGGGAAAAACCCTCTTAGCACACCCCACTGAGATGTGAAACACGATTTTCTCATTATCAGTAGTCTAGTCTATTTCAACCGTGACGACTTAGACCATGAGGTCACTGAAGCAGGTTGTTTCTTATTTAAATTAATATTATATTGAGGCCACAGTTTGAAAATTGCTGTAGTAAAGTTGATGCATGAGTGATTGATGGACCAGTTAGCTTATGATTATTAAATTAATTTTATAAGCTAGTCCCTTAATCACATTGGTATTATCTGGTCTTTGGACAGCGGGATAAGACTCATCACCCCCATGTGATCCAAGGCTGGCATTTCATAAGCTGGTTTCTCCTCTCCCTCCACCCAAATGTGGGTACAATCCCTCTAAAATTACTACTTCCTCATTCATATCTTAGTATTTTAAAAATGTGGATAGATATTATGGGTAATAAAACTTGGCGCATTAAAAAAAATGAGTTATTAGGATTTCTGATGTCAATTTATCTATGTGTCGGTTCATTAGAATATACTACTACACTACTACTACTACTACTACTACTACTACTACTACTATACTACTACTACTACTACTACTACTAAAATAATAATAATATATAATAATAATAATAATAATAATAATAATATAATAATAATAATAATGCCATGGTTTGGTAATTTGGACAAATTTAAGCATGCATTTTAATTAATGTTTTATGTTTGAGAGACATTAAAAATAAATTGCACAGTTTAAAATATTTAATACAGCCAACAACTCGAAAAAATATTGGGAGATACAATCAAACCGTTTAATTGTTACTAAAGTTTTAACTCAATTAACAAAGTAATTTATATAATAATTATTGTTTATTACTAACCTGGTAATTTTTTACTTTACGATAAAAGTCCATTCAATTTTATATCTTGTGATTGAGCCAGTAAACTTATTTTTTCTTTCACATGCTCCATAATATTATAATTCTTTTACATAAAATATGCATTAATTTTATATACAAATCTGACCTTAAGTTAATAAAAATGATAGAAATATTTTATTTAAATATTTTATCTGAATCTTCTGGCTATATATTTAGATTCTCTAAAATGTCATATGAAAAATTATAACATCACTGAGGAAATTCCTCCCTGGAATTTATGCGTCAGCACCGGAGTTGAATATTTGACATTTTTTCCTCCCCATTCTCATTTTATTCTATTATATTTAAAGCAGCGTTATCAATCATATGAGAGGGAAAGATGGAATATAGAAAGACAAGGAAAAGAAGTATGTTTTACCCCGAGGAAACGATCTACTGGTGCAATATATTCCACTAAAAATATTTCATCAACAAAATAGTTCAGCTTTAATATTCTTTTGTTTATTATGTATTACAGGCTCTTCATAAAAATACGAAATAAACTATTTTATAAGCCTCACTAGTCAGTAAATGTGTTATGTACAAACATTCCATCTTCTTGAAAGAGAGAAATTGATCATTGTCCTACGTACCCTAGATCCAATATCATAATTTATGTTTACATTTGCCTTAATATTCAGGTATTTTAATTTCTTGACTTTTTATTACATCACCACGTCTTACTATCTGTTCAGTTTATACGCACATTATGATGATTACTCTGATGGGTAGGAATGAGGAAGTCAGTATTTTAGGGATAATTTATCAGCAGTTTCGTGGGAGGAGAGCTGTAAAACACTTAGAAAAATCCACCTTCAGTAAATCCTACAAGGATTCGAACCCCAATGTACCCACTGAAATAAAACCACACAAGAAGAGGTTGATGCTATTACCCACGTGACCACCTATACGGGTTTTGTGCCACTTAAACGCTTGGTTTAAAAATGTTCATTGAATCGTTTGAAAATATTTCATCGACCAAATGGTCGGTTCGTCGGTATAAGTTACTGAATTATTAATTAAAACAATCATTACATTAGAGGTTTAATTTTTGCAATATCACGAAGAGCTCTATACTCTTTGTTTGTGTTATGAACTAAGACTATTTACGGTCTAATGTTCCACTTAAAATATGGGAAAGTGGACCAACATATGACCTTTGATCAGTTGTAGATAACATGTATGTTTAATAATCTGCGAAGGTAGAACTTATTATTTTCTAGCTAGCCAGGTGTATTAATTTTAATAGTAAAAGAAAAATAGGTTATGACCTTTAAAAACTACAAATTACAAAAATCAGATGCAAATACAACCTCTCTACCAAATTCCTTGCCTGTACTAATTTGTTCAAGGTTCGTGTAATTTTTGGCTTATTTATCCTTTATTATAAAGGCAAAACCTACTTGAAGGGTCATAACCAAACACTGGAGTATTTATTAAGGGAATAGCAGTTCTGAAGCTTCAAAGCCAAGTTTTTTTGTTTTTTTAGCGTCGCGTATAACTACATTCTCGGTTTGCACGGTCATGTTAAATAATCCCAATTATCTTAACATGCTATAAATTGGAATAATTAAAACAGCGGATTTATTTAGAAAGACATAAATATTTCTCTCACCATTTTACTTAATCCCTCAATTACAAAATATCGCGTAGAATGAATGTATTTAAAAATTATAGGAGTCAATATATTTTAATTAAAATTATTTATATTAAACTTAAAATATAAGATTAAATGCATGTTGATATATTTATAAACTTTGGCAAAGACCAGATTTTAATATAAAAATATTTACTAAATAATGTTGAGTTTTTCTGAACATCTGTAATGCGTTGAAACGCTTTAGGAAGTTATTTTTTTAGCGGCTTATCATAATTGCATTTAGAATTGGGTTTATTCTACACAATGATATAATAATGTTATGTTAACCATTTAAACAATATATATATATATATCTACACACAGCACGATTTTGCGAGGGATAAGCTCGTGGTTGGTTAATAATGACCAATTGTAAGACACTAATCTGACATAGTGTAGTTTTAGTGGCAATAATCAATATACACAGTACATCATAGACCTGTGATAGTAAAGATGATTCGCTAACCATATCAGCCAATGCTGGTAAAGCTTTACCAGTGTTTATAGCTTTAGCTATGACATATAAACTATTACAAATAAATACATTTGTATGAACGTACGTGGTTAAAAAAAAGCTCAGGGAAATATTCAATATATTCAAGTAAACGTTAGAGTCAGCTAAACGTATCTGACGTAGGTGCATATATAACATACTTATAAATCTGTATGTACAGTACGTTCGATTCCATCTGTTTGTTTCTAGTAAACCCAAAAAGTACTCATTAGACTAAGATGGGACTTCCTCCCTTGTATCACTTGGATTTAAGAATAAAGAGTAAGATATATACCTCCATGCTATCTATTCAGCGAGTGAAGCAGTGTCAAAAAACAATAAATGGTATGGAACCCAGAACGGACTTTCTCACTCTATTGTTTAAAAATGGAGATATTTACTCAAAACTTGTAATATATGCTTAAACAAAATAACATACACTAGCAAACCCAATCATAAATTGCACTATGCTTATGTAAAACATTTTTTGAGTCCCGGTTTTAAATTTAATATTTTTATTTTTAAAGAATTAATGTATTCATTTTTATATTTGGACCAATAAAAAAGATTAATATTGGGTCAACAAGGATCAACACTACGTATTAAAATTTCGACTTTCGGTTAAAATTTTCTACATTTTATTAGGTGTTGCACATCTTCAGGTCAATGGATTGCTATTTATTCCTCATTTATAAATTTTTACAATGAAAAATGTAAATATTGACTATTGAATCTAAAATGGAGATAGATCGTTGCTGTACAAACATTTATCCTAAGAGGTTATTTTTGAATTTCCGTATATCTGCCTGTACCTTCGACTAGAGCCTTAAGTATTTTACTGATCAGGCTAAAACTTGGTATCCAGGGTTTTCATAGGGTTGACCCGAGGAGTTTTTGGAAATTAATATCTATCCCTAAAATTAAAGGTAGTTTACTGAAGGGCAAAAAGAGAAAAAGTCGATTTTCTCAAAATTCTATGGCACTAGCAACTCGAAGGTTCATTGCCGCACTCAAAATTACGCCACCTGTCCCTATATTGAGCTAATTCCCAGTCTATCTCTCTCAGGTCTATCCAAATGTTATCCTCCCATCTGCGTCTGGGTCTTCAGATTAGTCACTAGGCGCTAAAAATTAAAATTAATCTTTACAAGCCCATAAAATTCGCGAGGTCTAGCGACAAGGTCACTAAATTGGCAACACTACTGTGGCCCCAAATGATATATTAGTACGCATCTTAGATGGTTGAAGAATCACCTAAGTTAACGTTATTGTTTTCCCAAGCCCATTGTAAGCTCAGACGTTTTGTGATTTTTGTATTAATCTTCAGATCAATACTTTTTTTAGGCCTCAGCCACTTGTTTTTATGAATTCGGAAACCCTATCTTAATAGCTTCCGTATAGATGGTGGCTTCATATTTTCTTTTTTTAAATTCGATTATATATCCCTCAAAGTAAATTCTTTTGTATAAAAAATAAATAAAACATATTTCGTGTAACTTGAGAAATTGATGTCAAAATAAATTGCTGCTTTCCCTTTGAATATTCATGAAATTGGAAATAGTGGCTTAATATTAGGTGTATAAATCCTTAATCTTTTTAAAAAAATCTTACGAAAATCGTTGGGTATATCAACATGAAATATTTTTCGAAAGTAATTGTTACGATTTAAATAACTAGTTTAAATGATTATTGTTAAATGACCCTGTTTCTATCGAGTGATATCACCAGAGCAAATGAGGGATGGAATTTACTGGCGTTGATAGCAATTGATCTCTGTTAATTTGTACGTGGTTTTATGAATTTTGGTTTGCGATCACTTTGTTACATTGGGCTCATACTCACCTCCCTTTGATAATCTCAACAGATGCCGTCACACGTCAATTCGGTACAGTCAGATTATCTATATTCTCGCACCAAATCAAATTGTTTTGTTATCCTCAATTGCAATGTTCACTCTTCACGTCAAGGTGAATGATCTGAATATAGCTACGAGATATTTAGTTTTTTCATGAGGAAACTAAAAACATGTGGAAAGCCAAACGGCGCAAGAGCCAAATGGTTTAAGCTAACACAATCGTCTCCAAATTTATTAGCCTCACGCACCAAGTTTGCTATTTTAGAGCAGTGGTATTTAACCAGAACCGCGCAAAGACATCTTACGGGGAATATAAAATCTAATATTTATTTATATATAAGACAACTAAGTTTGTTCTTGGAGTAAAGTTCCTGCCTCAGAAATCAATGTTCGTGGGTTCGAACATTGCTGAGGTTGTCGGATATTTCTGGAGTGATAAAAATATGTATCTGAATTTTCTTTGAAGGGGAAGTAAAGGAGTTGGTCCCAGGTTTGCTGTGACATGTTAATGTACCCTGGAAGGTATGAGAAAATAACTTTCCTAGCAAAATTGGTAGGCCTTTTTGCACTCACTCATATAAATTCAGTGTGTAAGATAACGTGGAATCAACACGCTTCAGGAACTCCCCTCGTACATGGGGTTTCCACCAGGTTGTGCAGGTGGCACTAGCCAGCCCTGCCCTGCTAAAGATAGATAGAAATCACATCAAACCAACCGTTGGGTTGTTATACATTTATATAGGAATATAGAGTAATATATCTATGTACCTATATAAATATCCATATATATCTATATACCTATATAGATACATATCTATATACTTCTATATGAATAGATATGAATAATCAAGGCCATATTTAGGGTTAGCTACAGAAATCCTGACCTAAGGACATTCAATTTGTTGAGTTCCAGTTTTATTTAAAATGTAGATTATAGAATAACTGGCACTATGCACCAACAACTTTGGGTGTAAGAGTTAGAGATACATTATGTATGGAGGACAAGTACACGAACCATAAAGGTTGAATACAACTGTTTTAGATAACCTTTTTAAGGTGAGGATGTAGCGAGCCCAAGAAAAGGTAGGTGTTCTTACAGTTTATATATCAAACACTTTTTTGATCAAAATAAATCAAATATTGCTTTATTGCAAACAAGAGATTAATTTTCTTCACATGGAGACCTCAACATTTATTGAATATCCATCAAGGGTCTCCTGTAATTTAATGACAACTTTCTTATCTTCATTTATAATGTCATCTTTTGTTGCTATGCTCATGAAATCTACGCAACAATTGTTGATATCATCACCATAATATGTATAATATTAAACTCTTCAGGGCCTATTTGTACCGAAGCAATATTTTATTTGTAGAAGCTAAAAAGAAAGTTTTGTTATAAAACCTACAAAAACACCTGTCTTTTCTCGCGTTCCCTGCATCCCCAACTTAAAAAAAACCTTAAATAGATCAAAAACAAAATATAAATACATTTGGACATAATGGGTTTAGTTTTTCAATTTTTTTTACAAACAGTCAATAGATTTAAATATATTTACTAAATTTAATTGCATTTTAGATACAACAAATACGTAATAATTATATATTCATCACAAATTGAACTAAGTGAAACAATTATTTTTCTTTATTCAACATTTAAATACAAGCTTAATTTGTGGCTGATGTTTAGTTTTCTGTACGAATTGGTAAATCCTACAAACATATGAATGTTTTGTTTTGTAACGAATTACAAATAAAAAAGGGCATTAGAAACTCATTTATTAAAATTTTAAAAGATGCTTTTTGGGTGATAATTTTTCTTTCTTTTTGCAACAAGGCATCCTCCTGCCCCTCTTGAAATTCCCTCTGACCCTAAAATTTGGGAATCAATGGTCGAAAACGACAAGGCTATCTAAGATGAAATTCACTTTCACTATGCAAAAAAAAATAAATCAATATCATATATTGAAAAACACAGCTAAGACTTTCAGCCATGATTCAATCACAGAACTGTTTTACACCCAATATCTTCATCAGTGGTCACATGATCTACGGTGTTAGTATCTTTTGAGACTATATTACCGGTGACAGGTGGCTAAAGTTCGAATCTTAGCCAATTATATTGATTTATCAATGTGTTTTTCTCATTCTCTTTCTACACTAATGCTGGTAAACTTCCTCTGAATCTACCCCTATCATATATTAAATATATTATGGCTTTATAAATATAGACTTTGTGTTAAAATATGTGAGCTACTGTTTAACTGCACCAGTGGAAACGTGAACAAAGTGTCAGTCTCGTCTAGTTTGGTCTGTTAGTGATGTGGAGGTCATGTTTTTTAATCATAGCCAGGTGAACTGAAATTTTCTGTGATTCTTCACCCTCCCTCCACGCAAATATATGTATACTCTTTCCTAATTTTATCTTACCTATCTACACCTTGTTAGTGCAATGATGACTATATTCGGACGAGTAGTAAGAGATTAATTAAGACAACAAACATTGTTTGACTCAACTTTATTAATAATATGACTTGAGAACTTGTCAACACAAAATATTAAATGAATAATGGAATGGGGATTGAGATAAAAAGCGATGCAACTTCTGCTACTAATGAACTACTTGATTGTCGTGAGACCCCAACTAAAGGACACTTAAGGACCTTCTATCGTAAGGTTATGATGAAGTTCCTATACGAGATTATATATATGAAATATATCGTTTTATGTACATTAAAAAGAGTGTACAACGCTCATTAAAATTAAAAAGTTTATTTAAACGTAGCATAGATTAAAATTGTGCCTTAGTAGTCATTTGCTTTACTCCATTATTAACGTAGAAGGATTTTAAGTTATGTAATTTATAATTATTTACGTAGCACACTTTATATACTATAAAAATAGACGTGTTTTTAAACTCATTAAAGAGGTGGTTGTGTTTAATTATATTTACTCAGACATATTTCAGTTTTTCTTTTGAGTTCTCTCTTTCTCTCTATCTCTCCCGCACACCCAAACACACACACAATATATATATATTAATCAAATTAATATTTTGTGTGTCTGTCATGAGCCTTGTGAGGTATATTCCACACGTAGAGGTCTGTAATTTAAAAACTTGTAATTCCTATGCAAGAGCATTTGCACCTTTAAGCTGGAAGTTTAAAATTTTTATTTGACTTTTTAAATTAATTATAAACTGAAAAGATTAATAAATTATTAAAGCCGTGAAATGGATTTAGTTCTGCATATTATCATATAGTTTTGCAATGCGGTTTATAGTAACACCTGTGCACGATCTATCATGTACACCTGGAAGCTGGAAATTTAAAATTTTGATGAGGTTTTCCTTTTTATCCTTTTGGGACTTTTGGTACATTGTTACCCTTTTTACCCCTTTTTACCCTTTTTGACCTTTATGCCCTTTAAAAAATTGATTGGATTTGTTTTTAACCATGTTTGCACATTTTACTCCTTTTTGATATTTTTATTCTTTTATTATTATCAATATTAGGTGTTCTTTCTTACGACAGGTTCATTCCTATTGTCAGTGAAATTTAGACCCCCAATGCGTCTTGTCCTCTGCCTCGTCTTTCAACTCCCTGAATTTTCTTCTTTCCTTCAAATCATCTAGTGTTTGGATCTTACTTCTTCCTAAGCTCCTCTTTCCCTTAACCTTTCCTTCTGTGACATCGTGAAGAAGAAGGTTCCTCCTGAGGATATGTACGATCCAGTTTGCTTAACGCCAAGGAATCACATCCAAAATGGATCACTTCTCACCCATTCTTCTTAGGACCTCCTTATTTGTGACCCTGTCTGTCCACCTGATCTTCTCAAGTCTTCTCCAGCACCCCATATTAAAGCTCTCCAAGTATTTCTTTTCCATCCTCCTAAGAGTCCATGTTTCTGCTCCATACGATGCAATGCTATAAATGTAGCATTTCATCAGTTTCTTCCTAAATCCCAAACTCAACTTGATGGTCAGCAGTAACCTCTATTTGTTGAAAGCTTCCTTGACCATGGCGATCCTCGACCTAATTTATTTAGTGCAGTAGGCATCCTTTGTCAGCAGACTTCTCAGGTACTTGAACTTCTCTACATTTTCAAACTCCTGTTTTTCAAATTTGATTTTCAGTGGCTCTTCATTTTATGAAATCACCATCATTTTGACTTCTCAATGTTGATATCCATGCCATATATTCTCCCTATCTCCCATAGCCAGTCCATCATTTCCTGCAACTCTTCTTTATTTCTGGCAAGCAATGCTAGATCATCTGCATATTTTATTGTTTTGATGACGCTTTCTCCTGTCCTAAAATTGCCACGTCCCTCCAGAGCATCTCTGACCTGCCACTCTACAAAACTGGATGACAAACAGCATCTCTGCCTCAATCCTCTTCTTATCTCTACGCTGTTGATATCTCCATCCTCCAGGCTTACCTTCTCTTGCTGGTATATGTTTGCAATCAGCATTCTGTCCCTTCACTTTATGCAGATCTTCTTGAGTATTTCCACCAGTTTCTTTAATTTCACTCTATCGAACGCCTTCTGCCAATCAATGAAATCTATGTAGACTTCTTTCTTGACTTCCAGCTATCTTTCTGAAATTACCGATACATACCGATATCATCTTGTGTTCCTTTTACTTTTCTGAATCCAAATCGGTCTTCTTCCATCACACTTTTCTGTTTCATTCGCCTGTTGATTAGTCTTGTCATGATCTTCCCCACATGATAGATGAGGCTGATAGTCCTGTGGTCACTGCATTTATTGGTTTGCTTCTTCTTCTTTAGATCCACCATGGCTACGTCTAGAAAGTCCTTGAGCTATTCTCCTGTTTCGTAGATCCTCTTTATAAGTTTTGTCAGAACCATTAATCTATTGTTTCCTGGGGCCTTCAGAAGGTCATCTTGTATGTCATCATCTCCAGCAGATTTCCTTCTTTGCATGTCCCTGTATGTCTCTCTCCACTTCACTCTTTAAAATACTCAGTCCTTTTTCGTCTTCCTCTACCTCTTCTTCGGCTTCAATCTCTAGGTTTCCTGGTCGATTTTCCTTGTCGTACAGTTCCTCTATATAGCTTTCCCAAAGTGTAAGAACCTCTTTATGATCCGTCACCATCTGACCTTTAGGGTTTTCTATTCCTTTTGCTGGCATACCTTTGTTTTCATTCCTTGCGAGTTCCTTTTATTTATGGTACAGTATGTCATACCTTTTATTTGCATTTCAACAATCTTAGCGCAAACCTTATCTATATAGTATTTCCTTGCTTTGTCTGTTTCCCTCCTTAACATGTTGTTTAACCTCACATATTCTTCTTTGTGGACGTTTTTCGATTTCCTTCTTTCTTACATTTTTATGAAGCATTTATGTTGTCACCCAGGGCTTTCGTGTAGTCCTCTTCACTTTTCAAACATTGCCGTTTAGCACCTACAATTATTATTATCACTATTACACTTTCCTTCCACACCTATAATCTCTTCAGTCCCTTCACTTAACTTTTTTTCTATTGAATTTATCACAATGTCACTCTTGCTAATTAATTTCTCTTAGTCAGACCTAGGTCTTCTCTTGCTCGTTTTCCTGATATTTTTCAATCTTGTTTCAATGTACGCCACCAGAAGGTTTTGGTCCGAATCAATGTCGGCACCTGAAAATGCCTTCACAGCCTTCACTCCATTCCTGAATAGCTGTTTGACTGGAGTGTAGTTTAGTTGGTACCTTCTGATGTATCCTGGTCTCTTCCATGTGTATAGTTTGGTCTTCCGTTTCTTGAACCAAGTGTTTGTCAACACCAGTTCATTCCGCTGGCGGAATTCAATAAGCATCTGCCCTCTGTTGTTTCTCTTCCCCAGTATATGTGGCCCTATGATCTTCTGCTCCCATCGTTATCCGACCACACTCTTCCAATCACTCATTATGATGGTGTTCACTTGCCCTCTTCTTTCATGTTGAATAATATCTTCAATTTCATCATTCAACATCAACATATTCGTGGTAGGTTGTTGGCATATATGCTTGTACTATCATAATATCTACTAGCTCAGCAGTTAATTTCACAATTCTTTTTACCATAAAATATTCATCCTGAGAAAGGCTGGGTACTTCATGCTGGTAATACATAAAACAGTCTAAAAGTTCGTGGCCTAAAATTAATCGACGTTGATTACAATGAATTCACTTTAAAATGACAATCAAAGATTATTCTATAAGCTAACGTGGCTATAGCCAGAGGTACACTAAGGGCAAAAACAATGTAGAGTAACAAAATAATTCTAAATTTTCTAGACATCATAATGAGTTTAAATGACAAAGTATTCTTGATGGAAGCACTTAAACTTTCCCTCGCACTAACTAGTATTTTTTTGTATTTAGTTTTTTTTAAATTAGTTTGAAATGTCAAAGGAGAGTTTCCTTTAATGAACTATAAAATATGATTTATAAGATAAATTATTTTAATTTAATATGTTACAAAAAGTTTTTCAGTAGCGCTAAGCAGTCGAGAATTTAAACTATTGGAAAATATATTTGGAAAAATGTATTAACTAAGATATTCAACAACAGCAAGATATTGCAACAGATACCAAACTCAGGCAAATATGTTATCTTTAATGTTAAATGTAATTTATTTTAATAAAATTAAAAATATATAATTATATGTGTTACCACTGTATATCAGAATTAAATATCCAAATGATTGATACAGCTCAAACTTATTTTATGTTATAAGCTAAAATAATTATTTCATTTATCATTTTATATTACGGTATCAAATTTAATCAAATATTATAATAATAATGTGTATACATGATTTAAAACCAGTTTATTTCTTAATAACACCCTCCTTGATACTGTTTTCAAGAATTATTTTTATATATAAAGAGTATACCTTGGTCTCCTAAAACGAGTGAGAAGGTTAATAAAGCTGTCTGAAACGTTGGGTCTTCTTACTGATTAGATTTCAAATCTTTTAGGCTTCGAGGAAATACTACATGAATTACAAAGTAAATGAAAGCAAAAGAATTTCAATCTCATTGTGAAAGGGTTTGGTTTACTTGAGATTTAAATGTGTATAATCTTGTAGGGTTTAAATTCTCGACCAAAATAATATTGTAAAAATAGACAGGGCAATACAATATTAACATTATGTTGAATCCTATAGCCATAAATTAAATTTTTCACTGTCTTATATGAATAAATTATTGTAATCGTGATTTTGGAGATTAACTTTATGATGATAGAAATATACTTTTTATGTGCCCCTGAACTCCAAAATAGGTTTACAATCCTGTCTGCCCCTATCCTAACCCGAAACGTTTTAAAGGATTTTGTTCAAACTTTATATTTAGATGGGATATGGACAAACCTCGAGGAAAAACTTTGATTTAATTCTAGCTCTAAAATTAAGAGTATATTTTTATTTTATCTTTTTTTTTTGGCACCACGTTTTACTCCATCTTAAGGTTACACACATAATATGTAATAATTATACTAATAGGTTAGGGATGAGGATGGTTGAATTTAGATATTGTGTACCCACATTTTTGTGGAAGGAGTTTGGAAACTCATTTTGGATAAACCACCCTCAGTACACCTGACCGGGATTCGAAATTTCATCTTCCTGTAATTAGCAGTCTAGTTTAATACGAGACGATGCCTTAGACCATGCGGCCACCAAAACAGGCTAGAGCATATTACTACTGAATAATTGAAAGTTGCTAATAATAACAAAGAATGCCAATTGTTTGCCGAGTGACATGTTTTGTTTCTTTAAAATAAATGGGTTGAATGATCTTGAATATATGCTAAGTTCAAATATTTTTAAAAAAAAAAAATCAAATGTCCAAGAATTTAGTATCGTAGATAGTATAGATCTCTATTGGCACAGTTCTCGATTTATATGTAATGACCAATATAACCAGAGTCGGTGGCCGCATGGTCTAAGGTGCTACTCTCGCAGTAGACTAGACTGCCGGTGATGGAGAGATTGAAGTTCAAAGCTCCATCGGGTATACTGAGGGTAGTTTTTCAAAATGGTTTGCCACTCTCTCTCCACGTGGATGTGGGTACATTTCCTCTAAATATAACCTTCTAATCCCTAAAAACCACTGGCGTAGTTAATACATAAGCATATCATCCTAACGTGTAGTAAGACGCGGTGCTAAAAAAATATATATAATTATATTAAAACATGATTATTCAGTATTGCGTTTACAATAATTTAATAAATACATTAAACAATAGTTAAAAATTAAAACGTGTGAATCTATCAACAATAATACGCAATACGAAATGTTGACATGTTTCTCTGAAAGATAAATACAAAATTGTCATGTCTAATGTATTTGTTAAACAGAGTTCATCCTTCTACCAATGTCAAAACGAACTTATACTGTCTAAAGCCAAATAACCTGACGTATGAATACATGTAATAAGTTATAGTCACTTTCACAAGTAATAGATTTGTTGTACATTTAAAAATTATATATATTATTATTAATATGGTAAAATAGTTTTTGAAGATAGAGTAATGAAACTCCGATCTACTATTAATTTGATATTTTTTAACGTAAAATTTTACCATTTTCACTAAAGTATGTGAGTTCAACACCTTATCTACGTCAGTAGAGTGTCTACCTACTGAGTTAGGGGTCCCAAGTTTGATTTCCACTGAGGTAGAAAAGTTTTTCATGTGTGAAATATAATTATGTTTCCTCCTTTATTGTGACGAATTAAGGTGTTGTGTGTTGTGCCTGTAGTAAATTTAAGTTAGCGTATGTTTTGTATTAATATGACAAATCGGCTTAGAGAACTCACGTTAAATACCAAAATAAATATTATTGGCTTTCTATCGCCTATATGTTAAAATAGACATTTACTAAAAAACTCAAGAGTTGTGAAATAAATAATATAAATTCAGGCACAAACACACTACCAAAGAACATAAATGAAAAAATAGACACTCTCACAGAAACACTAAGCAAAGTGGAACATCTTTGTCCATCAAAGAGCATAGCGATCAATCTCATAATTTAAAAACCCGAATAGAATATTAAATATCTGCTTATTGATCAGAAACTATTTATTTTATAAAAATATATTTCACAAAAGGATTTTTATATTTAATTGTATTATAACTTTTCAATGAGAGGCTATTTTTTATCTCAAATAGTTGTATAGAGATGATCAAAATTGTAAATTTCCACTAATTATAGAGTAGTTTTCATTGCAAATACAAGAGTTGTCATTTTGTTTGTTATTATAAACAGTATCTAGTAACAAAGTTTAATCAAAATCGTTTGAGCGGATTTTGAGAAAATTTATTATTTATATTTTTGCTCTTCAGTGAACTATCATTAATTTTAGGTTTGGATATATAATCCCAAAAATTCCTTGGGCAAGTTTTATCAAAACTCTAGATATCAAGAATCAAATAGCCAAAGCTGTTATTTATGCTTTTAGTGAGGATTACTCCATCTAGATATCAAGTTTTAGCCCAATCGGTAGATTGTTTCAGCTCTAGGCTGAGATATAGACAGACAAACGGTGTAGCTAAAACCAACTTTTCAGTTTCAGGTGGTCATTAAACGTAGATATTTATCAAAATATTGACTTTGATTTTGTTAATGATTACATTATTATTCTCTCTCCGAAGGCTATAGGGAAAATAAATAAATCTTCTGTGTGACTAGGTTATAATTAAGTCATTTGTAAATTTATTAAATAGTGGATGTATGCTCACAATACTGGCCTCTCAATTAATTTATATAGACAATTGAATGCCTACCAAGATAGCCTTCTTATGTTATATAACCTTTTCAATTATTTAGTTTTCCTTAAAGATTGTGATAATTTTAACCATAAACACGAAACTTTCTGATTACGTCACCGCCAATCTCATTTGTCCACAAAGGATTATTTGTCTTAGATTAGAAACTTGACAACACCTGCTTCAAATGGACCCTCAACTTTCGAACAACTATTCTTTCCTTTTACACAAACCTTAAAATAAAGGAAAGGTTTTGCATTTAGAGGTTTAAAAAAATTCTTACCACATTGTTTTATAATAAAATAAAATTTACATAATGCGCTTTAGCGTCATTAGACTAAAGTCTATTTTGGTTTAAGTTTGTACACGTCTTGGCTCACGAGGGCAATTCCACGGATATCACATTCTGAGTCTAATAAGGGATTGTTATGTGAGTGTCGTCTTGTTCAGCGATTGCCCTATTAGAGGGAACGTGAGTTCGATTCGTGTGACCGTTTATCTTTATAGGTCCTCCCACACCACCCTTCACTCCAACCGTTTTTGTTATTCCTTCTCTCCATTTTATCTGAGATCTCATAAAAATATATTTGAGGTTTGTGGTGAATTCTAACTCAGGAATATCTTAGAACAAAATGTTCCAGAGGTACTTTATTTAAAGCTTATCTATTGAGTATAAAAAGTAATTTCATATGGAAAGATTCTTAAATAAAGTATTTTGCCTCCTCACCGAATTAAAGTAATATTTAACTATACATTTGAATAAAGAATAGGATAGATACCATCATTACTTGGTTATACACGTATTCCGTATGTAATACTTTTATTTTTATAAAAATGTTCACACAAGCTATTTCTAAAAGTAAATAATAAATAATGATTAGTTTAACTGTTCTTAAAACCCGTATTGCAAAATTATAAAATATTACAGTTACAACTTAGGATATATAATATCAACAACAAATCAAAAAAATTTTTTTAAATGTACACACATAATAAAACTCTAAGCCTGTCAGAACATTCGATTGTATGTTTGTTGCCATTTAAACTCAAAAAGTACTCTTCGGATCAAGACGTCACTTTACTATTGCATTATTCACTTTTTCGGGAAGGAGGTACCTTCATGATATTTTATCAGTGGGCGAAGCAGTGTCGAAAAAAAATGTCGTAGAGAGCAAACATACGTTGGGCCTGCTTGGCGCGGTTACAAAGCATAAGCGCTTGATTTTACAAGTGTCAAGGCGGGATGGGGGGGAGTATAATCGTGTTTTCTCGAGAATCTTCGTACTCACATAAAGCATTGGTCTTGAGTCGTTTCTTCCTTTTCTTGGATTTAAATTTGTCGGATATGTTTAATGCATTAGCGCTGCAAGCACCATTATTGCTTACTGTTTGATTGTAGGCCAACATCACAATACTGTTAGATGTGATAAGGCACTTAGAGTGATTTTGTACATTTGCTTTATTTGTGTTTCTAAAATAATAATTTAAATTATTTGGTTTGATTTTCATTGAAACAACTCCTCTACCTAAGATTACTTTGCATCTTTAATTCTACAGTAGCCCCATGGCTTCTTTGGTGCTGACTGACAGTTCACAGCTGACTTCTGACAGTCGACATTTAGGTATATAACTACATTTTGACTGTCAGAAGGGACAGCTGTTATACACAAGTTTTTTGCAGATCATATGGTTCGGCGTAGGGGTACATAATTTGGTCTGGTAGCTTTACAAAGCTGTCAGCTATCAGCTGTGAGCTGTCAGTCAGCACCAAAGAAGCCATGGAGCTACTATAGCTACTTTTTGACTTTTTTAATGGTTTTGTGTGTTAATTAAATGTATTTAGTTTTATATCTTAAACTCCTTAATTTAAATAATTCATTTTGGTTCCTTTCTAGAGATAGTCGTTAATTTGGGGCATCGTTGAACTATAAAACAGTTCCTCTACTCAGTACATGTCTTAAATGATGTTTTTGGTAGTTAAGATGATTAAAAGAAGAAAAAAGTCAATTCTCCATTTTTAAATGCAAATAAATAATTACCTTTCTAGCTGAGAATATATTCAATATCTGTTTAAACTTGATAAAAAAACTTTATTTTTATGCTAATAGATTATCCCCACATAGCCCTTATTGTGTATAAATAAGGAAGGTTGACGTTAGAGGAACCAGAATTTGCGGGGAGATAGAGTGGGAAGACTGTTAAAAATAAAACATCCTAAAAACACCTGAGCAGGATTTGAACTCTGTCCTCCCCGTTACTTGAAAACCAAACAAGATATTGATAATTTTTTCCCAATTATACGGAGATAAACGCAATAGCCCTCTACTATTTTAATAACTTAGACCAAATCCTCATATCTATCATTTATTTAAAATAAATGGTACGGCACACCGCACAGACTTTCTCTCTCTTTCTATAAACTCCTAAGATTTCTGAACGGAATAATGTACATTGTATCATCACCACTCCACATAAGAACACGCATAAAATAATATACAATGATATAGAATCAATGAGAAAAGAGGCGCATCTTTGTCCACCTTAGAACATTTCAAACAGTTTAATGTCTTCCACAAGGGTCAACACTTCGTATTAAAATTTCGTTTTCTGGTTAAAATTTTAACATTTTATAAGGTGTTGCAGATATTAAAGTGATCGCATTGATATTTAATTATTCATTTATACATTTTGACCAATAAAAAATGTAAATATTGACTATTGAGTCTAAAATGGAGATAAATCATTGCTATGCCAAATTTTTCCTTAGAGCTTTAAGGAAAAATAACATACTTTTTTTAGATACTTATATTTAATTACTCTATGGCATTGGAGAATTATTGCGTTAAGACCTAAGTAGTATATCTTTACAACTAAAGCTCACAAAATTGTATTAATATATTTGCAAATATCTCAGAAACTGTTGCTTTTATAAAAATATATGTCAAATAAAAGTTTTTTATTTCTAATAGTCCTACAATTTTGCAATGATAAGTTATTTAGTTTCTCAAATAGTTGTGGAGATACGGAAATTAACGCTTCTGTAAAGTACCCTAAAATCATTTTCATAGGAAAATGAAAATAGCCAGTTTATTTATAATCTTAATCATGGCCTAGATACGGATTTTAATCAAAATCGTTTGAGCAGATATTGAGAAAACAAATTTTTTCTCTTTTCACCCTTCAGTAAACTACCCTTAATTTTAAGTTTTTATAGACACACAGACGGACGGCATTGCAAAGACTATTTTTTAGGATTGTGGGGGTCATGAATCGTCGACATCCATCAACATTTCAGGTTAGTTTTTTTTACGGTCGCAATACTTAAACTTTAATGTCCAAAAAGTTAAAAAAATTCATATAATTGCGTATAGATTGAATTTTATTGATTTTATAAAAATATGTTTCGGATAAAATATTTGTATTATAAATATATATACATATTTATAATGCTAAGTAATTTCATATCTAAAATAGTTTCTGAGCTATTATAAAAAGTGTTAATTAACGCATCAGACCGGAGCCCTTAAAGCCATTTTGCCGAAATATTGAGGGTAGCCATTTTGTTTGGAATATTTATTAATGTTTATAAATGAAATTTAATCAAAATTGTTAGAGCCGATTTCGAGAAAATCGACTTTTTCTCTTTTTGCCCTTCAGTAAACTACCCTTAATTTTAAGTTTTAATAGACACTCAGACAGATGGCATTGCAAAGACTATTTATTAGGGTTCAGGGGGTCATGAGACGTCGACATCCATTAACATTTCAGGTTAGTTTTTTTTACGATTGCAATACTTAAGCTTTAATGTCCAAAAAGTTAAAAATATATATATAATTGCGTATAGATTGAAAATTATTGATTTTATAAAAATATGTTTCGAATAAAATATTTGTATTATAAATATATATATATATACATATTTGTAATGCTAAGTAATTTCATATCTCAAATAGTTTCGGAGATATTATAAAAAATGTTAATTTACGCATCAGAACGGAGCCCTTCAAGCCATTTTGCCGAAATATTGAGAGTAGCCATTTTGTTTGGAATATTTATTAATGTTCATAAATGAAATTTAATCAAAATCGTTATAGCCGATTTTGATAAAATCGACTTTTTCTCTTTTTTCCCTTCAGTAAACTACCCCTAATTTTAGGGGTAGATATCCAATTCCAAAAAGCCCTCGGGGCAACCCTATGAAAACCCAAGATATCAAGTTTTAGCTCAATCGGTAAAATAGTTTAGGCTCTAGTTGGAGGTACAGACAGACAGACAGACAGACGGAAATTCAAAAACCACTTTTTTTTGTTTCAGGAAGGCATGAAACGTCAAAATTCATCAAAATCTCGAGTTCGATTTTTTTTAGATCATCATACTTTCTCTACCTGTAAGATAGAGAAAGTAAAATGACACTAGTGATCAAATAGATTGTCTATCAAATTGTACACAAAATGTATCGCCACATCTTGCTAATGGGGTACGGATGAGGAGGGTAGAGTTTGAATAGAATGATAGAGGAACTATACCTCTGTTTGTATGAAGGTAGAAAGGGGGTGGAATCTCTCTAGCCAGGCACGTTTTGAATCTTCCGCCATTAGTCTGAGTGGCAGTCCACCAGGTAGTGCTTCTAGCAATACAAAGGCACCAAAGTTATTTATATCTGCAAGCGAGTGTTTGATTATACCATTTTGTCTTGGCTTGTATTCTGGTTAACTCCTAATTATTTATTCCAAGAAACCAAGAGTTGTGAAAGATGGTGTATTATTTCCTGTTTTAAGCTTTATTCTACTTTGTGCTATAAAGCAATGAGTATCTAGAGTGATATGACAAGCCTAGGGGATGGGCATAGATAGTTCTTAGGAATAGAATTTCTGTGTTCTGGAAATTTCTGTGGTCTGGTATTTCTCAGGTCCCAAGGGGGTTTGACCAAAGTGTTTCAACCTTTACTTTATAAAAAGACTCAGTAGAGGGTAAACCAGACTATATTAGCCTGACACTTAATCCACTTACACACCAATGTGGGCTGTGTTTACTGAAGCTTTGTAAAATATTAATTGTATAAGTAATTAATTTATGTTTAGCCACATCTAGAATGCCAAAGGTATTGCCAACCAAATAAACAAGCAAAAACACAGTTTGGTAAGTGGTAAGTTTGGTAAGTTCGAATACATTACGCGTCATGTTGATATGGATTGTGTCCAAAAAGGTGCTCAGGTAAATATTTAATTTGTTCACTAGTTTCACAAACAAAAAGATAAAACGCAAGAGAATTGCCAAGATGTTTGCAGAGGCAAGTCCTGTAATAGATTATTCTTACTGTAACGCACAAAAGGTAATTCCAAAAACTTGTATTAGTCTATTTAAAGGGAGGTAATTTTAAAAACTTAATTAGCCTTCTTAAAAGGGTTACTTATTTCGTGGAATGTGAGTCGGGCTTGACGAGTCAAAATTGAGGTAATGTCGATAAAGTTTTAATATAACTTGCACCTACGATAGGTCCAATGGTATCAAATGTATCTTTTAAATTTGACCGTGTATTACTACCCATCCAGGATATCGGCATATTTACATATGTGGGCAGGTACGAGAAAGGGGCTGGAATTTGCGTGGAAAACCACCTTCAGTGCAATTTGTCAGGATTTGAACCCCGACCTCCCTATTACCGGCAAACCATAAAAGGTTGGGCTTACCCCCTTGTATGCATGTCCAACGTTAAGGGTGCATTTGTATATTTTTTTCCTACTGCGTTTTACTACCCATCCAGACAAGAGATATTTTAATTAAACTAATAGGATAAGGATGAGGAAGGTATAATTTTGAGAAAATCTACAATAATTTCCGTGAATGGAGATTTGTAAACAATCTATTAAAAGTGAAACATAGTAATTTCCCAACAGGAATTCAAAACCCGATCCCTCGACACCTGAGATTTGGTTTATTTCGAGATTAACGTCTTTGATCATGTAACCTCCAGTGCAAGTGTGGTTAAATATAACGTAAATCAACATGTATACTTTTTTTAAATACACCCAGACAAAAATCTGAGTCGTCCTCTGATTTGACACATTGACAGTTCTACGAATTGAGCTACCCAGGCTATTGTACCAGTCAGTGTTTAACTTGGTATCTTAACCTACCAAAGAATTCAAAGAGCTGACTGGCTATGGAAGAAAACCATATTGTTCAATGATTGTTGTAAGGCAGTTCACTTCTTTAAAGTATGATTCCAATCCGAACCACATATGTTCCTAATCCACTGTGATCCAGAAGTTTATACGCTGCAATAGCCATCAAATGTCTGAAAAATTCCAGCTTCAAACAAAATTACTTGGTATACGTATTGATATTCTTACAAAATATCAGTCGTGAATTTTTTTTTAATGGGGTATTACGGTGACCTGGCGGTCTAGGGGTAAGGTGTCGGACTTCTGTACTGGGGATCCGGGGTTCAATCCTCAGTCTCAACACAAAATTTTCTAGTTGCTAAACCCTTTCTTCACCTCTTACAAGACGTGTATTGATCACAACTTGTGAATGTGTGGAACGCCAGGCCTCCACCGTGGTTCGGATCCCACGTTAAACTGTAGGTCCTCCATTTCATCTCACAATCGCTCTACCATTACACACTAGCATAAGTGCGTACAAACCGAACGGGTAGTAAGACGGGGTGCTAATAATAATAATAATAATAATAATAATAATAATAATAATAATAATAATTTAATGGTGTATCAAACGTACACTTTATGACCCGAGTGCAATTGTATCAGCACACGACTTCCAGACAAACTTAATAGAAGAACAAAGGTACCACTCAATCCCCTCATAACGGTCAAAGGTAAGTTCAAATTTCACCAATCATAAATATTTCTGCCATACCGGGACTTGAACCTAGGGATACATAGCTTAAACGGTAGATTTGGTAAAGACTGCGCTAAGGTGTTGGACGTCATTAAATTAGCTTCCCTTGAAACCGTAAGGAGTGCTGAGTGCTGTTACGTGTGTGTGTGTTGTATGTGTGCAAGAGCACGTTTATTATTGATGCAACCCGCATTACTTGACAGGGGAAGATTACTCTGTGGTAAAGATAACACAAACCCCTTTACTTCCGAGCGAAGGAAGCAAAAAACAAAACTAACGCAAGTGCCCAAGCCTTGTGTTTCTTTAGGTCAGATCATCCAGGCACGTCCGACGACTCTTTTGTTTTGGTTCAACACTACAACAGTACTTGGAAAGGGACACACTGGTCTAATAATGTGTAGAACCTCATTTTCACGTCATAGATACTTTGTGCACAGTCCAAAGACTCGTCCAACAGCTAAAAAAATATGTTTCACTTATTTATCCGTTAGTAATATTATCTTTAGCACCACGTCTTAATTTCCGTACGGGTTGCACACATATGTACTAATTGCGATAATGTGGGAGGGATGAAGAAGGTTGAATTTAGAGAAAATCTACCCGTATTTGTGTGGGGAGAGAGTGGAAAACCACTTAGAAAAAAATATCGTTGCTACACACGTCCTGGATTCTAACCCTTACCATCACGTTATAGACCGTTCAGTCTACTGTGAGTATGACATCACCCTATCCTTTTCGAATTGCTATGACGTGGCACGCCGATTCGGCTAATTCGTAGCTCGCCAGTCAACACTCAGCACTTGTCACAGACAGTTGTGCTTGGAACATCTTTAAGTTTAGTGGTCAAGGATATAGAGGTTGAATGGAGTACATCGTGAGTGACAACCTAATTTGAGGGTTTCCGTTAAGTCATATTTCTATATTTGTGTTTCATTGTAGATTAATTAATGCTACATTGTTCAGGTTATACGCAAGTTATGTAATGTGCCAGCCTTTGCCGGTACGTGATGTCGTATTTGTTGTTTGCGCTTAAGATTGTTTCTCATATTATTTTGCGTGATCACATGACTGACAGAACTTAATCATCTGCCGGCCAGGTGCGCCAGAGAGCTTGTCTTTAGAGACTGTTAATCTAGTAGATTGTGTTATTGAACTTCAGTCAGAGCAGTCGATTGTAAGCAGTCAGTACGCTTAGCCGAGTATGGTAAACTAGTAGAACAGTACCCTTAAAAGTAGATCATATCGTGGACAGGATAGGTTGGGCCGTGAGCATAACCGCCTGTTTGTACAAAGCGCTGTATTGCCGGTGAATGAACCACAAGTCCGTCCCGCAAGGAACTGGTGATGTTTTCTTAAAGTAATTAACTTTTAATGAAATTATCTCACTAAACAAAAACTATTAAATCAAGCCCGGCACATACTGCTGTACGGTAGGGGGTGGGTGTTGGGGCTTGTGTGGAATCATAGAGGCATGCCAGACCTTGTAAACTGGGTGTTTATTTTACAAAGCCACATGTGATGTTTGAAGTACAGAGTTCGATTAACAGAGGTGCAGGATTCACGTCGTTGAGTTGGATTTCGACTCCGTTCGATTGCGTAACCGATCAACTATTAGTCGTTCCTCAACTGCGGTTCACACGCAAGTCCATCTTGTAATCTTTTAAGGGAATACAAGACAACTGCTATCACCGAGACTCGAACCCGCAAGTCAATACCTCTAGTATAAAGTTTATGTTAGCCCAACGTCCTATATGTCATGGACATATGACACCGAGGATCCAAGGTCCAAAGACAAGCGCGCCACACGATGCACCACAGAAGAGAGCCCCTCTCCTTGAGACATGTGCCAACTAGGGTTTTTGTAATCGAAACATTTGAACATCGCGTCGATGACACACTCTCATGTTCAGAAATCCTCTCACTAGAGCCAACTCAAGTTGGTGAATTATTTCATTCATAGTTTATTTACTTTGTTACTACACTGTAACACTAAGGGCCAGTTTCATAGTCAGATTTAGTGCGCCCAAAGTGCGAGTCGATACTAAATACAGTACGACACCTACCTAGACCAAAATGGAATGGGCCAGTTTCGCATATGAAACTGGCCCATTCCATTCAATTTCAAGTAGGTGACGTCTTGTATTTAGTATAGCGCCGCAATTAAGGCGTACTAAATCTGACTATGAAACTGGCCCTTAGCTCTTACACTGCCATACTTACTCCTCATGGAGGTTAATGTCAGCTTTGTTAATTAATAAAGAGATTGTGAATGGTGTTTCGTGTTTAGATTTGGGAATCATTAAAATAATTGTCAAGCACTTAATAGTTATTTCTGGTTATTAATTTAATCATCAAAATCACCCTCCCCACTAAACTGTTTTATGTTCTACGTGTAATGATCCTGCTTTGTTGCATAGCTTTTGGTGTAATTAAATTAAGTTTGTGTCAAATCTATTAGTCGCACTGTACTGTTGTGTATTCATTTCCGTACACGTGCGAGCAGGCTACGGGTTAGGAACATTTGGTTTGCTTGTTTCTAGCTCTAGTAATTATTAAAGAAAAAAACCTCGCAGTGTGAGTGCGAGAAAGAGAGCAATATTTTTCATTTGCAAACTGTATTTGTTTTGATTTCTTTTTAAAAGGTAGTTTTGCTTGTGCTCGCAAGAGTTCAGCAGCTCTCAGTATCAAAATTAATGTTATAGCCATGAAACTGGTGGGGGGTATGAATAATTTGCAGCACTTGTTAACGAGGTGTTCTGAGAGAAAGACACGATGAAGAAACGCGAGTGTTATTGGGGCAATTTCTTGAATGTAGCATCTTAATATGTGCAAATAAAACTTGTAATATGTATTAATATATACATTATTTAATTAACAACATCATCAGGAGGTTCGCGTGGGAAGGAGAATCGCGACAAATGGCTTTCCCAATCGCGGGGCACGATAAAAAACACTCACGGTAAACTCGGGAATTTAAGAGGTGCTCACCGACGGCTTGATAAAATACTCACGGTAAACTCGGTATTTTAAGAGGTGCTCACCGACGGCTTGATAAAAAACACTCACGGTAAACTCGGGAATTTAAAAGGTGCTCACCGACGGCTTGATAAAATACTCGCGGAGAACACGGGGAATTAATAGGTGCTACCAACCAATTCAAGGGCAGATGCAGCAATGGAGCAGCTGTGACACACAAAGGCGTTCCTGTAGGTACTTCATCAACAATGCAGAATAGCAACAGAGCATCGAAGTAACCGATCAACGGATGTTGGGGAATCACCGAGGGACAGGTCGACTGAATAGCGTAGATATGTTTTGCTACATGGTATTATTTCATTATTTAATCAATTAATGTTATTGATAACAGCAGTGAGGCAACAGAGCAGCGGATGCTGGACCATCGCCGTGGAACAGATCAACAGAATAGGAGGGGATGAATAAAATGTTTGTGTCACATTTCAGTATTTTAATTAATTAATGTCATTGTGGATAGCAGCGAAGTATTTCATCAACGGATGCTGGACAATCACCGAGGGACAGATCAACAGAAGAGCAGTAGTTATATATATTTTGTTTGTTACATTTAATTATATTAATTAATTGATTGATGGGTTCATTGTAGTAAGGGAATTCTTTATAACATTTAATGAAGTAAGTAGAACTTAAAAGGTGTTTAAACTTAGAAATTAATATATTTAAGAAATTCAACAACTATTTTAGTTGATGATGTTAGAATCAGAAGAGGATTTAATTGGGGAAGAGTGTAGTAGTGGGATAGGTCAGTTTCCATTTTGTTCGGAAGATAAAGACATCATGAACAGACCATATAACCAAGAAGGATTAGAGGAGAGTGAGGAGGATTGGGAAAATGAAATGTATGAGAGTAGATTAAACAAACTAAAGGTGGGAAATGCAAACAGTAGAAACTTACATAAAGGGTGCATTTCTGTGACAGAACAGGTAGAAGAAGGGGAGTCAGGAAATAATAGTGAGGATCAGATATTAGATGAAAATAGCTCAAAGGGACATTCAAAATTAAAGGATGGGGGTGATGAAATTTCGATATTCAAAAAAACTACTGTAGACATAGAGGATAGTAAAAGAGATTCTGAACCAGCTCAGGTAGAAAAGAATTTAATAGGGGAAGGGAACAAAAAAATTGAACAACTTATCATGACTATAATGAGTCAGATGGAAGATAATAATAAAAAATTGGGAACCCAAATAGAAAATAATAATGAAAAATTGAGAGCTCAAATAGAAAACAATAATAAAGAAATAAAAAACAATATTAAAGAATTAGGAATAAAATTAGAGTGTAAACTAGATAACCTGGAAATATCGCACCAGGCACTTAATGTTAAGGTAAAGGATCTAGATAAGAGTTTGATCACTGTAAAACAAAATCAAAACGAGTTGGAAAAAAAACAAGATAATTTAAGAAGAATTCATTTTGATTTAATTGGGGGAGTTGACAAAGTGAATGAAAAAATAGAAGGGCTAGAAAAGAAATTTATAGAGACAGTCAAAAGCACAGAAAATAAGGTAGAAGGTATTGAGTTCAAAATTGTTCAAATAAAAAATAATGTCAAAATAGTTCAGTCTAACTTGGAAAGAGAAGTCAGTAAGGTTAGGTTAGAATTGGAGGGTCAACTGGATGTGAACAGGGATTATATTACGTCTCAAGTAGAAGATGTACTAACTCAAAAAGGCGAAAGCATAGAGGAAAAGGTCAAAAAGTTAAAAGATAGCTATATGAAAAATCTTGAGAAATTACAAAACAAAGTGGAGGACTTAGAATGCAAATTTAACGAAGTCAAAAATAAAGAGAAAGTTGATAGTCATGTTTGTCATAATAGTGTCTTGTTTAGAGGAGTGAATGAGGAGATGTTATCTTCAATTCCCAAATTCAAGGGGCAGAAAGGAAATATTTCGGCAATCCAATATATTCGAAAAGTGGAGCGTACTTTGGAAGGGGAACGATTTAGTGAAGCAAATAAGATTGCTATTTTGTTATCAGGATTAAGAGAGGAAGCTAGGTCCTGGGCAAATTCTGTAGAAGGAGAATGGGATACATTTGTGCAAGCAAAGAGTGCTTTGTTGGGAAAATTTTGGTCACAGGTAAAACAAGATAGTTTTTTGCAGCAGATTTTCAATGGTAAATACAGTGTTCAAGCAGGAACTATGTGTGAATATCTTCACAAATATAAGGTACAAGCAAAGTATTTGAAATACCCGATAGAGGAAGATAGGCTCATGGGGCATTTAATATATCATTTTCCTCAAAATGTACAGGATGCTCTTATTGGCGCGAATTTACAGGACCTTCAAGACATGGAGCGGGTGTTAAATGCATTTGATGATAGATGTCAAAGAACTAGAGAGTGGGAATATTTAGGGGATGTGCAGGAACATGATTCAACACAAAATGGGCACGTACCTTCAAATTTAGAAAGAAGTGAAGGGAGAGAAAGTAAACCAAATTGGTCAGGTTTCCAGAAATTTAAGGGTCAATACCATCCACAGGGACAAGGTAGAACAAATTATCAGTTTCAGAGAGAAAGCAGAACACCACCTCCATCACAACACTGGGAGAGAGGGCAAGGAAATAGGAGCAGGGGAAACCAAGATAGTGGTCCACGATTCAACCAGGGACAGTATAGGCAACATGATCACAATCAGGGACCGAAGGGATATAATCAGTATTATCACCCACCAAGGTACAGAGAACAAAGAGACATGGGAACCCAAAATACTAATCAGGGACAGAGGCAAGATGATGGACGAGTTCGAGCGAGAACTGTAATGGCAGAGGTGTATCAGCCTAAACATTTGGATGAAATTAAACCTTATTTTGAGAAAGTGACAAAGATAGAGGGAAAGTAGGGAAGTATGGCTGGAGTAGGAATAGGTTTTGTGTCCTCATGATGATAAAGCTTTTATTAGGATTTTACTATGAGCTTAGTAAATTGTGTTTTAAACTTAGTGTGTATAAGAAAAATCTTTTAAGATCTTCTTGTAATGTGAATTTAACTTAGGGTATAATTCTACCGAAATATGGATAGTGTATATTTTGAATGCTATTCAAGAGAACTACCAATTTAGTCTGAAATGTCAGAGATATTATATTTTGTGTTTTGTCAAGAGTTTCATGCTAATTATGTGCAGTGCAATGTGTATGTTTTTTTTTATGTTGTTTATTATATTATATTATCATGTGAAAATAGTGTACATGTAAGAAGGCTAGCTAAACTCTAAATAATAACTCTCTTTAATATCACTAGTCTATTGTGTTTTATCAATTAAAGTGAGACTCTAAAACCTTTCTGCCATAGAACATTAAAATCAGAAAAGGAAATGGCAAAGCAAAATGAACATTATTAGAACTGTTAAGTGAGAGATTTTGAAGTAAATGATAAACATTTTAAATTATATCAGATGATTGATGCCTGCCGCTACTCTATGTAATCAATACATTGGTTTTCTAGTTTTTATTAAATATATAAGCTTTAGTGGTGTCATAATATATGCAAAGGGCTCAATGTAAAAACAAGCTGACCGAATTACTTCCTGACTTATTTTTCTTCTAAAAATAACTCAGAAAGTAGGGGAGTACTGTAATGATCCTACTTTGTTGCATAGCTTTTGGTGTAATTAAATTAAGTTTGTGTCAAATCTATTAGTCGCACTGTACTGTTGTGTATTCATTTCCGTACACGTGCGAGCAGGCTACGGGTTAGGAACATTTGGTTTGCTTGTTTCTAGCTCTAGTAATTATTAAAGAAAAAAACCTCGCAGTGTGAGTGCGAGAAAGAGAGCAATATTTTTCATTTGCAAACTGTATTTGTTTTGATTTCTTTTTAAAAGGTAGTTTTGCTTGTGCTCGCAAGAGTTCAGCAGCTCTCAGTATCAAAATTAATGTTATAGCCATGAAACTGGTGGGGGGTATGAATAATTTGCAGCACTTGTTAACGAGGTGTTCTGAGAGAAAGACACGATGAAGAAACGCGAGTGTTATTGGGGCAATTTCTTGAATGTAGCATCTTAATATGTGCAAATAAAACTTGTAATATGTATTAATATATACATTATTTAATTAACAACATCATCAGGAGGTTCGCGTGGGAAGGAGAATCGCGACATACGATGTATTGCTGGAAATGTGCCCATTTGATCCACAGATAATTGCGTGAAGAAGGGTGCAGTAGATATTACTCTAGTGAATTAGAGATTAGAAATGTTGTATTCAAGTGATGTGTACCCACATTTGCGTGGAGGAAAGGTTGAACACAATCTTGGAAAAACCACCCTTAGTACACCCGACCGGGTTCTAACGTTGATCTCCCTGCCATCAGTAGTCTAGTCTAACACGAGACTGATGCCTTAGACTACGCGGCCACCGAAACAGGTTTTTAAATGTTATGCGATCTAATGTTACACTAGAAAGCTTTAAAAAGTGCATCTTGTATAATATGAAAATTAAATTAATAATTATTTGGTGTTTTGGTAACGGAATATAAAAAGGAATAGTGACCTTAGAAAAAGTTATGTTTTAACGCATATGTGCTCCCACTCACTCCACCCATAGGATTCATTAACTTTGAGCTAACCCCTACCTTTATACACCCATGATCCAAAGGATTAAATTTGAAGAGACTAATATTTGAAAATATCAATTTAAGAACAATTTGTTCTTATCACTAACGCGATTTAGCATTGACTCAAATCATGGTCAGTGAAATATCAAACTAGCATAGACATTTGCTAGATAGAGAGAGATATACTGTTTGTGACAATGGTGGCAAGCCGCAATATTTTTAATTCAAATTACTGAGGTTAAATCTACTCAACAAAAAATTTCGCTTGATTACATTTTCTAAAGCAAAATAAAGTATGTCTGCCATCAACTTGGCAGCTACGTAATGAGTTTCTTTTATTTAATTTTGTAAATTTTAATAGGGTTTTGTCCCTCTGCTTGTGTTATATTCAAGGAAGTGTTTCAGTTCGTGTGAAGAGAAGGAACAAGTTACCTACACTCTTTTCACCGCAATTTTTGATCCAAATACTTATAAATAAACAAATGATTTTTTAATATTTTTGTAGTTTTATTAAATGTAGTCTTATAGTTAAGCTTATTTCTTATACAAACACTCTATAAAACATTGCTATTTCAACTAGGCTGTTTGTTTTTACTATAAACCAAGCTACATTTAGATGTTGAATTTAAGATGAAAAGGATGAAAATAAACCTTCAAAATCAATTTATAACCGCCTTTAATGGGGATAAAATACTTAATTTTTCATCGTCAATACTCACACCGGGGGTCGTATGGTCTAACGCGTCAATCTCGTGTTGGATTGAGTCACCCATGATGGTGAAATCGGGGTTCGAATATTGGTCGTGTGTACTGAGAGTTTCTCTCTAAATCAATTCCCAATTTTACTCTACGAAAATTCGGGTATATTTTCCTCTAAAAGTCGAAATTCCTAATTCCTACTCTAACTATCTTAATAATGCGCATAGCCCATACAGGATGTACTGAATTTGTATTTATTTAATTTATTTACACTATTTATCCCGATTCCTAGAATGTAGTGAATATAAAATTCAAATTAATACGCTCGTTATTCGCATCGGTGGACACGCAGGATAAACATTAAACCTTTTCCAAACTAGTTTTCCGGTGCTGGGTAGGTCAAGGCTTTAATCCTGGCCTGGTGTATTGATGTGTTTCTTGAATAGTTTCACACGCTCACAAATGGAGGTACATTTACTTTAAATCTTGCCTCCTCCTCTCTATATTACTAGCATATTTAAATACGTGTTGCCCTGAGGTATAGTAAAACGCGCTGCAAAAAAAAAAGTTTATATATATATATATATATTAACCATGTGCAGATTCATTCTTTAAAATACTTATAATGATTTGGAATTATATCTGTTTACATTGTATGTAATAAAATAAAATAAAGGTTGTTAAAAAAATTAAATTGAACTATAAATATAAGATCAGACCCCTTTAGTTTATGAAAGATAAATTAAACAAAAATTATAGTGGTTAATTCTTACAGGCTTCCACTATTTAAACTGGGATTCAAGCTACGTTGATTCAATTGACTTCAATATTATTTCAGAATATTGCAAACACATCTAAAGTGAGAATAAAATAAATCTACTCACGCTTTTAAATTAAGTTTTTAGTTTTATTGGAGAAATTATCAAATGTAGTAACACTACAATAATTTAAGTATCCTTAAGGTGCGGCAGAAGGGAGCGCGAGTAATTTTACAGTTTTTATAGTATTAATTTTTTTTGGCCAAAATAAATAAAATATGTCTAAAGTAGCAACATAGAGTTTAGTTTTCTGCACATGCTAATATCAACAGATCTTGAATATCTGTCGACGGTGTCCTGGAATTTTGTCAAAACCTTTTTCTCCTTATTTAAAATGTTTTGACGAAATTCCAGGACACCCTTGACAGATATTCAAGATCTGTTGATATTAGCATGTGCAGAAAACTAAACTCTATGTTGCTACTGGAGAAATATTTGATTTATTTTGGCCAAAAAATGTATATTCTATAAAAACTGTAAAAATACTTGCGCGCCCTTCTGCCGCACCTTAACTATATTAGTTTGCATTAGTAATTATTTTAAACTACCCTTTTACGTAATTGGAAGCATCTGATACTTAGATTTATTTTATGACAGCTTGTTTACGATAATATTGTTAAATTTTTATATGGATATTTAAAGTGATTGTTTTGATTAATTATGTATTATACTTTCACACTACTAAAAAAACTATCTTAAAAATTCAGGCACGATCCCAAGCTTTTATACATTTTTCATAAATTTAATATAGAACAAACCTGTAAGGTAGTAGTAAATATCTTCGTCAGCGCCACCCATAACATAGCCAAAGTAATTTAAACTTGTGTTTGACCCCTATAACCACTGAACCACAGGAAAATGATTTAATTTGTTTAGCACAATATGTTGTTTTACATAAATATCTCAGTCAACCTAAGTTTAGGTTAAATTTCTCGTGATCGTGTAGGACCGAAAACCAATATGTCAACCTACATGCTAGAGCCTTCCCTCCCTTTGGGATAACTTAAGCTTAACTCACCCGTCACTAAGAACACAAGAAGAGAGTAAGGAAGGGTGGAACATACCTTCACTTTTGATGATATTACCAACGTAACTCAATCTCTGTGATGATTTCCAACGTATAATTATGCATAACGTGACTACTGACATGGTTGGGTTTTGTGTGTTCCCCTACCCCCTTACTCCAGTCAACTCCCTCACCACCTTAACTTTCGTGACGAGTTCTCTCTGTGGTTGGGTGACACCCCTCTAACATCCTTCTCCCTCCCCCAACCACGCAATCTTGAGGTGTGTGTGTTCAAACACTGTACTCTGTTAATGAAGATGCCGAGTGCCTTAGCTGGAAATATATGAAGGATGACACGTGAGGGCGTATTCGGGGATAAAGTGATCACACGTAGAGCTATGTGCGAAAAAACCATGACTTTGAATGTTTCAAGGAAAAGTTTAGTCCGTTAATGGTAATGTTGTCCTTTTTTGATCGTTGGAAAATTCCTATACCTATATTTCTATTCATCTGACTCACGAACATTAGCCACTGAAATAATACAACTCTTGTCAAATAACCCCTCTTGCATTCTACATCATTTATCAGCTACACCTCTTGTCAAATAATACCCATAGTCACAATCCCACTTGTCAAATAACACTGATTTGAATTTAAACTCCTAGTAAACTACATCCCTAGTCATTTACACCCCAAGATCGATTACACCCCTCGTTACAACAGTCTCTGTCAATTTTACCCCTTTTCAATTTCAACACCTATTAATTATACCACTTGTCAAAATAACAACATACAAGTGTGTAACCCGAACGGGTATTAAGACGTGGTGCTAAATAAATAAAACAAATAAATAAATAAAATACAACATATATTTGCGATTTAAATGAATAGTGAATGGTTTTAAGTAATTCATGACTTTCCAAGAACAAAGTATGATAATGCAATCATAAATTGGGCTAAAGTAAAGAATTCTTTAATTGAGAGTATTTTGTTCAAAAAGTTGGCTTAATTCTATTTTGAAATTTAGTGGTTGAAATGCACTTCTTAACAATTATATTAATTACATCAACACGCAACAAACAAACTTAATTTTATACTGTGCATCTAATAGTATGATTAGGGATGGGAAAGAAGTATCGATACCTTACTTATATCCCGTGCTCGAATTGGACCGGAACGCACCGGAACTCAATTCCGGTTGATACGAAAAAATATAACGAGCGTTCCAGTTGATACAACACAAGTTAAAGCGTTCCGCCTTCACATTAAAACGCTACTTCTTCGTTCTTCCTATCATTTTCAAAAATAATCTCTATTCTAGTCTGACCGAACTCAGATCCTACTACGCTTCTTTATAGTGTATTGTATTTTGTATTACACTGGGTTATCTAAGAATTTGCTTCACAAGAGAGATGATGATGATTCCACAACAAGACAATGACTTCAACACAAATATTTTACAGATGTTAATCTTTCCCCTTCCCTTTTGTAGCCTCTATTATGGGGATTATTTTTGGAAAGGGCATTTGCAATTTCTGTTCATAGTTAGAAAATTTCTTCTACCTTCAGTTTCACATTTTCTTTCATAGTGTAAATAGCGTTCTTATTTGAAGTTTTGAACTCTGTGCCACAAGTGACCCAGCAAAAAAAACATATTTTGTAAGTACATATTTCTTTTTATAAATTAAGCTTCACATAAAATTCTATCTATCCACTCAAATTAGCTAAATATTTTCTTGTTGTGTAAGTCCTATAACTAAAATTAATTTCTTCAAAATACTTATTGCATTGAATTAAATGAAAAATGACAAATGGTATTCGTTTGTCGGCGGCTAAATCATTAGAAATGCTGGGCGTATTTAATAAAAACTTAGCCTAATCAGTATAGTAATAATTAACATGCAAATTAATGTCCCTGTAGTGATGTCTGAAATATAAAAATACATACGAAATTCCACCACGAAGGCAATACTGCCAATATTTGTTTTTTTTAAAACATTGTCCTGGTGTCGTCCGAAATAATACTTGAATAAATTAAAATTTTCACGTAATAGAAAGGGCTTTACCACAACAGACTTAGTAGGACGATGGCCGAAACAAACCCATACTTGAGCTGTCACCTGGAGAAACAAGATTAGGAATGAAGTTATCCAGGAAAGAGTAGAGTACAGGGAGTACATGAGATAGTAGAGGAAGCAAGGGTGAGATGGTATGGGCGTGTGATGAGGATGTAAAAATAGAGGATGCCGAAGAAAATGTTAGAAATAAATTATGTAGGAAAAAGACCAAAAGCGGGGCCAATATGGGAAGAGCAGAAAACAGAAAGTGTTCAAGTGAGAGTAGAAGAATGGAAGATATTAAAGGAGGAAGAGTGGTGGAAGTATAGAGGAAGATGGAGGCATTTTATTAAACTGACCTGGCCACAGGCTTGAAACAGTTGACGATGACTATTATGATGATGAAGATGAGAAAGGGCTTTACTTTAAGGAATAGAATATCTGGTTGTTTCTGCCAATTTAATGAGCAGTGTGTTTCAAAACATTTTACATTGAAACAAAATGTTTCATATGTATTAAATGGTAATAATAATTCTTAATATTCACATACTATTTAATAACAATGTGAAACAAAGAAGTTCTCAAATGTTCTGGTGCCATATTTTGTAGGATGAAACTTCTTTTTACTTGACAATAAGTGATTGGGGAATGTTTTAGCACGCATATTTCTCTCATTGTGACTCAATTATTTTCAGTCTTGTATTTTCCCTACAAATGATAGGTATCCTTAACATGTTTCGATGTTTATAAAGTATTATTTCTTATAAGAATGAAAGAGCTGAGAAACAACAATGTAATATTTGTATTTTAATGTCAACAATATGTAATTTTTAATTTTATTGCTGAAAATAATCAATTTTAAATTTGATTATAAATGATTTTAATTAATAATGAATATTATATGGTTTTAGACTAGTGCCTACCAACATAGTTAAATATTGAATATTGTTTTATGGTGGCAGTGTATTATTTGTTTCAGTAGTTTCAATATTAATTAATTGTAATTAGCAATGAATTAGATTAGTATAGTAAACGGAAATGTGATATTTATTTTACAGAAATTCAATTAAATTGGCATTGCTTGGCATGCGACTTTTTGAAGGGTATATAGACAATGCAATAGGTTCTACCAATGTAATAGTTTCATGCTGTAAAATAGATTAAATAATTATTGGTTGTTAGTTGTTACCGTTCCGGTTGTTAAAATCTCCCAATTCGAGCATTGCTTGTATCGATATTTTTCCTTTCAATATTAGTATTATTTACTCGATACTTTTTCCAATACTTTTACTGATATTAGTACACACACTCCAGTATTGAATTGGTATCGAAAGAAACAACTTTGTTGCTATCTTCACTCATGCTGGGATTAAATGTCTACTAGGGTGAACTGTGGAGGAAGAACAAATGACAGACACTATTTCTCAATTCTCACTCATTTTCTGCAACTCTAACTCTTTTAGCTGATCATAATTTATAGCTGTTCCTTCATATTTGTTTATCAATACAGTCACCTGACCGATTGACGGGACGAGGAGAGACCAGTCTTACTACCCCTTCCTTTATCAATGAGCACGATCATCACAAACTAAACAAAATAATCTTTTGTAGATCTCAATTAGCTCACAAGGTGCTCCAAGAAGACGAGCCAGAAAAGTTTGTGCAGATGAAGCAAGGCATAGCGTCCATTCTTCTAGTGTTTGTCAATAGTTAATAATCTATCTTGATAGAGTATACAAAGGACGAATGTAGTTAAAATAATGGCACCTCACGCAAGTGAATTATGAGAGTTTTTTTGATATGTTGGATGGCAAAAAAGCAGCTCATAAAACTTGTTTTAAAGTATTAGAAACCATCATAACTTTCAGTGTTTAAATAAAAACTAAGTACAGCTATGATGCAAAAGTTGAGATTATTTTATCCCCGCTTATTACTACTTGTTCAGGTTATACGCCTATGTACTAATTACATAAATGGCTTTGGAATTAGGAAGGATTAATTTAGAAGAAATGCACCCGCATTTGCGTAGAAAGAGAGTGGAAAGCCATATAGGAAAACCACACTCAGTGCACCTGGCTGGGATTGAACCCCGATCTTTCCGTCTTCAGCAGTTCAGTCCAACACGAGATTAGCGCGCAGACCACGTGTCCACCGAATCGGGTAGGAGATTATTAATACTAGATTAAAAAAACACATTTTTCAATATTAAAACTTCGATACTGATACTTACTGTTATCGATACTTTTCTTTCGATACTAGTACGGTATCGATATTTTTCTTCCGATACTTTTAATGAGTACAGTATCGATACCTTTCTTTTGATATTACATCCCTAAGCATGATCTTCTCAACCTTGGTGATTATATGTATCATATCAAATGAAAAGAAAGAACAATCTGTATCAAACAGTAAATATATTTATATTCACGTTATAAACTCTAACCAGGAGTAGCTTTTATTTAAATAATAGTTTTGGGAATCAAAGTAGTAGTTGTAGTGTAGCTGTCTTACTTAAATTGGTCCATAAGTAATTTACTTACCAATATTATTACACAGAGAAATTCTTCTATCCCTCCATGTAACAGTATAAACAATGTTATAATGTTTTTTTTTATGGATAAGTAAACAAATTGTCAAACTCGTCTAGTCTTGTTTGCTAATGACGGTGAGGTCAGGGCTCAAATCCCAGTCAGGTGTTATTAAAGTGTTGTTTTGTTCATAAATGTTTTCTTATTCTCACTCTAGGCAAATGCCTGTAGGTATATTCTAATTTTTTACTTTAATAAACCTTACCCCATTAGAGTAATTAAATTTGGATAGCCTGGACGGATAAGAGCTTAGACGTAAAAAGAAGAAAAAGCTATTCCTATCACATATATTTAAAAACTTAGTTTTATTAATTTGTCCAAATGGTTGTATTACAATCTAACTATTGCAAAATCGTTAACTATACTAGATCAAAACAAAGAGCAGGATGTTAAAATGTCGGTAGGATTAAAATGTCTTCAACAGATAGTTTTGAAGTAAATTCTCATTCAAACCGTTTACATTTCCAGGAATTCTTTTTTTTTACTTTCTCTCTATCTTACAGGTAGAGAAAGTATTGTGATCGTCAAAAAAATCGAACTCGAGATTTTGATGAATTTTGACGTTTCATGACTTCCTGAATCCGAAAAAGTGGTTTTTGAATTTCCGTCTGTCTGTCTGTCTGTCTGTCTGTCTGTCTGTCTGTCTGTCTGTCTGTACCTCCAACTAGAGCCTAAACTATTTTACCGATTGAGCTGAAACTTGATATCTAGGGTTTTCAGAGGGTTGCCCCGAGGGGTTTTTGGAATTGGATATCTACCCCTAAAATTAAGGGTAGTTTACTGAAGGGCAAAAAGAGAAAAAGTCGATTTTCTCAAAATCGGCTCTAACGATTTTGATTAAATTTCATTTATGAACATAAATAAATATTCCAAACAAAATGGCTACTCTCAATATTTCGGCAAAATCGTTTTAAGGGCTCCGGTCTGATGCGTAAATTAACATTTTTTATAATAGCTCCGAAACTATTTGAGATATGAAATTACTTAGCATTACAAATATGTATATATATTTATAATACAAATATTTTATTCGAAACATATTTTTATAAAATCAACAACTTTCAATATATACGCAATTATATATATATTTTTAAATTTTTGGGCATTAAAGCTTAAGTATTGCGACCGTAAGAAAAACTAACCTGAAATGTTGATGGATGTCGACGTCTCATGACCCCCCGAACCCTTAAAAATAGTCTTTGCAATGCCGTCTGTCTGTGTGTCTATTAAAACTTAAAATTAAGGGTAGTTTACTGAAGGGCAAAAAGAGAAAAAGTCGATTTTCTCAAAATCGGCTCTAACGATTTTGATTAAATTTCATTTATGAACATAAATAAATATTCCAAACAAAATGGCTACTCTCAATATTTCGGCAAAATCGTTTTAAGGGCTCCGGTCTGATGCGTAAATTAACATTTTTTATAATAGCTCCGAAACTATTTGAAATATGAAATTACTTAGCATTACAAATATGTATATATATTTATAATACAAATATTTTATTCGAAACATATTTTTATAAAATCAACAACTTTCAATATATACGCAATTATATATATATTTTTAAATTTTTGGGCATTAAAGCTTAAGTATTGCGACCGTAAGAAAAACTAACCTGAAATGTTGATGGATGTCAACGTCTCATGACCCCCCGAACCCTTAAAAATAGTCTTTGCAATGCCGTCTGTCTGTGTGTCTATTAAAACTTAAAATTAAGGGTAGTTTACTGAATGGCAAAAAGAGAAAAAGTCGATTTTCTCAAAATCGGCTCAAACGATTTTGATTAAATTTCATTTATAAACATTAATAAATATTCCAAACAAAATGGCTACCCTCAATATTTCGGCAAAATGGCTTTAAGGGCTCCGGTCTGATGCGTAAATTAACATTTTTTATAATAGCTCCGAAACTATTTGAGATATGAAATTACTTAGCATTACAAATATGTATATATATTTATAATACATATATTTTATCCGAAACATATTTTTATAAAATCAATAACTTTCAATATATACGCAATTATATGAATTTTTTAAACTTTTTGGACATTAAAGTTTAAGTATTGCGACCGTAAAAAAAAAAAACTAACCTGAAATGTTGATGGATGTCGACGTCTCATGACCCCCCGAACCCTAAAAATTAGTCTTTGCAATGCCGTCTGTCTGTGTGTCTATAAAAACTTAAAATTAAGGGTAGTTTACTGAAGGACGAAAAGAGAAAAATTTGGTTTTCTCAAAATCTGCTTAAACGATTTTGATTAAAATTCGTATCTAGGCGTTGATTAAGATTATAAATAAACTGGCTATTTTCATTTTCCTATGAAAATAATTTTTAGGGTACATTACAGAGGCGTTAATTTCCGTATCTCCACAACTATTGGAGAAACTAAACAACTTATCATTGCAAAATTGTAGGACTATTAGAAATAAAAAACTTTTATTTGACATATATTTTTATAAAAACAGCAGTTTCTGAGATATTTGCAAATATATTAATACAATTTTGTGAGCTTTAGTTGTAAACATATACTACTTAATTCTTAACGCAATAATACTCCAATGCCATAGAGTAATTAAATATAAGTAAGTATCTAAAAAAAGTATGTTATTTTTCCTTAAATCTCTTAGGAGAAATGTTTGCATAGCAATGATCTATCTCCATTTTAGACTCAATAGTCAATATTTACATTTTTTATTGGTCAAAATGTATAAATGAATAATTAAATATCATTGCGATGACTTGAAGATCTGCAACACCTTTTAAAATGTTAAAATTTTAACCAGAAATCGAAATTTTAATACGAAGTGTTGACCCTTGTGGAAGACATTAAACTGTTTGAAAAGTTCTTAGGTGGACAAAGATGCGCCTCTTTTCTCATTGATTCTATATCATTGTATATTATTTTATGCATGTTCTTATGTGGAGTGGTGATGATACAATGTACATTATTCCGTTCAGAAATCTTACGAGTTTATAGAAAGAGAGAGAAAGTCTGTGCGGTGTGCCGTACCATTTATTTTTAAATACTTCACAAAAACTTATAATGTTTAATTTAAATAAAAAATAAATCGGTACTGGGACAAAAATGCCTCTATAAATTATTATATACAAATCGGTGAAATTTTGCGGAGAAACTAACCCAAATACTTTAATTATTAGGCCCTACGTGGAGTAATACTTAATTTGATTGTAAGGTATGACATTAACAATTTAGTTTTATCTTAGCATTCGGTATTCAAATAAAATTATAAATTGTATATACAATGCATGAGCTCACCGTTCATTTATTGAAGCATACAAATATGTGTTTTTGAATTTTAGTATCGGTCTTTGAAATATTTGATCAGACAGCTGAAAATTATGTTTCACTTTGTTTTTGTGACACTGTAGGATTATTTTTAGAATTATTTAAGAATTCAATGTTTTTGTTTCAATGTTATATCTAAAAAAATCACTGACTAAAACGTAAATTCATTAACATGGAAAATCCTATCTTAACCTCTCTTGTGGCCACAGGTAGCCAAATTCCTAAACTTTCCCAAAACAAAGATGAAGACAATGACCGTATTAATGCGCGTCGAATGTATTTTGTAGTAGCTAATTCTCTGGTTATATCTTAAAAGTTACCATTATTATTCCATTACAAGTTAATCTACAGAACTAATCAGGAAAACATCGTCCATATGTATGGGGCATTAGATGGATAGATAATAGAAAACGCTTTAGTCACGAATTTAATGTCACTTTGGTAACGTCATCTCTTAAAGCAATTTTCATAACTATGGCGTTACTCATCTGTTCTTTATTACTTACTCTATGGCACTAGGAACGTGAAAGTTCATTAATACACTTACAAAAATATCTTACCTATCATTATTTCCACTAACTCAAATCAATCCTTTCTATAACTATGTGGTAGGGCTGAGAACTATTATACTCTCGTATTTAATTAATTTTTTATTTATCATAGCATCTTACTACCCATTCAGGCCATAGCTCACGCTTATGCACTTGCTACTCCATTCATTAAGGGATAAAAAGGTTTATTTAAAAGAAGTGTACCCGTATTTGCGTGGAGGAAGAATTTAGAAAAACTTAGGGAAAATTACCCCAGTACACCCAGACAGGCATGAACCATTATCTCCCCATCATCATCAGTCTAGTCTATTGTGAGGGTGATGCCTTAGACAATTTGACCTTGAAAGATAGTTCGAGTCTATAAGAAATATAATTCGACCAAGAACTTTAGCTGTTCGTTCAGCTGATAATACCTACTGGTCCCCTAAAACCTTTTTTGCGGGAATACAGTATCCTCTATTCATGTACCTAGCCTCTCATTAGTTAAAGTACAAATTGCTCTTTTAACTTAAATGATTATAATTAAATCCTACATTAAGAACCTTAGAAAACATGAATATAGTACATTTTTGATTTGGCGGGGTCAGGTAAAGAAGGGGGGGGGGGGCGTAAATTGTGTTAGGTAGAGGCTAAGGCTTATGTTTTCTTGAGATTAAAACTAAAGTTGGTTTTCCACTCCTCCTCCACGGAAATATAGGTATATTTCTGCTAAATTTTATTACTCTCACTTCTACAACACTATCAAAATTAAGGTTTAATCCGAAATGATGGTGTGATGGGGTTGAACCCAAAAATAATAAAGTTTTATGTGTTTTTTTCCTATGGATTATACTACTACTATGGTTATTAACACTAACCAACCAACCAAGTCAAAAATGTATCCATGTTTGAATGAAAAATAATATAATCTTATTTTAGTAAATATTAAAAACTATTTCGGCTCAATATTTGCCATCCCAGTCAATCTAGTGAAAAGATGGTGTGAAATTGATCTTACTGTTTGTTGCTAAAAGGCTTCTGATAAATTTAGGTGTATCGATAAAAATATTTTTTAATATTATATTTCTAAACTACTTATTTAAATTGTTTGTTAGATATAATTTGTCATGTCCCTATTATTTTACAAGTGTATATAGCATATTTTAAATTTTGTAACAAAACAAAGCTGGTAGGAATACTATCTAATTTTGCAAGTGTATAAATACACAAATAGGAACACAGCGTTCCAATTAACAGACTTTTGGTAATTTTCATAAATCCCTATTATTACCTGCTAACAAGATTTAATAATAATTAGTACTTTTGCTATTTCCAACCAATTTAGCTTGTGTTATAATTCCAGATAATAAGCAATTAGTACACGTATTTTATTCTTGAACATACTTTATTTCGGTATTCTTATGTAAATAATATTCCTAATAAGCTCAACATAAACATTCAAAGAAAACTTTAATCTTGATAGTTGTATCAAATGCTTTGTTATACTTTATAATCAAATATATTGGACCCCTTTTAATAAATAGTAGATAAAGACAGGTTTTCCTTAATGGTTTCCCACCATCCTTCTCGTGAAAGCGAGTTCATTTCCTCTAAACTCTTCCTTCCTCACTCTTAAACTATTAATGTAAGTAAGAAAAGCGTATAACCCAAACGGGTAGTAATACGTTGTGCTAGGTATTATTACTATTATTACTATTATTAATGTAAGTAAAAGAATATTCCGGACGGCCAGTAGGACAGGGACTACAAAGAAATTAATTATGGCACAGACAAATTCTCGAAAATATACTTCTGGTTTTTTGTTTTGTAATTAATTTGTATGTATTTGTTTCATTTGTGTAGTTAATTTGACATTAAGAATTGTATTTTAAGCAATCAAATCAGAATTTCAGTAGATAATGAGCGTTTATAAATGGTTGTGTGATCCATTATGGTAATTACCCGCAACGGTGTTAACATGGTTTAAGAAGTTTATCTTGAAATATGCATACTTTTTGGTAGCAGGGGGATCTGAGTCCCATAGGAATTTACTGAGGTATTAATTCCAAAAGTATTTCCCTCTCTCTCTCTCTCTCTCTCTCTCTCTCTCCACGAAAATACGAGTTACATTCCCTCTATATTCCACTGTCTTCTCCCTACTATATTGTATACTAATCATGCGGAGAGTTCGAACGAGCAGTGATATACGGTACCCATAAAAAATAGTATTGTTTATAACGCTTAGTATTTTTTAATATCATTATTTAAAGGGGTTAAAATTCCATTTAAAAGATAATGATAAAGTAATAGTAGCCTACAGAGAAGTTAAATTGCACAAAATGTATGGCAAAGGTAGCTCAGATAAACGTGTGAAGCAGACCTTATTAAATTTGACTCTCGTGGCTCTATTTTAATTTTTTTATGTCGACGTGGTCAAACCCTCTTGTGTGAAATCAAGATTTGTGAAGTTCTGATAAAAACAAATAAAAAGTTGTAACTGGGGTGAAATGGTATTTCGGGAAACTGTTTTATGCATGCCTGCTTCTGTATGCCTTGGTTTGTTAAAGAGTTGGATGTAGGGTAAAGTGGGGCAAAGGGGGTTGAAGAAGAAGGGGTCTTTGGATCCCTCACTTACACCCCTTCCATCTATTGAGTGACCTGGAAAACAGGTGGAGCGCCCTTTTCAAGAGTAACCTTGCGAGAGCCAAGATGTAAAGAAGCATGCAAATCACTGAAAAACGGAAAGGAAAAGGTATGAAAGGATGGTGGGGGGAGGGAGGGGGCGTGGATGAAAAGTAAGGGAGAAGGTATTTCGGGAGGGTTGAATCAAAATAAAATGTAAAAGAGATGGTGAGGGAAGGGGAGGAGAATGTGCGAGAAAACGTAGAAGAAACTCGAATATTAAACTATTGTTTGCTGTTTTGTTGAATCCTTAATGAAAACGTTCTCTACCCTCTGTTTCCCACCCTCATTTCTCACCTACTATTTTCCAACCACGTATACAAACCGAATCTCCAACACAATGGCAATTGAAAACTTTTCCACGATGGAAATTAGAGGGTATGTGTGGATTAAAATGGCCGAGGGAGACACAGTGAATGGGGGTAGTGTGGAAAAGAAGTAATGTGAAGCGACATTGAATTGAGAAGAATGAGTTTTCTAGGAATAAGAGTTTTCAACTTACTCTTCAAGAAATATATTATTAAATTGTACACATGTATTACCATAGGTGCACAAGTATTATAAGTGTTAAGCTCGTATAATCTGGTTTGTCAGGGTTTGAACCAGCTGGGTCGACCTAGGGGGATTTGTTTCTGAATTGTTTCTCACTCTACCATCCTGATATGTGGGTACATTTTCTTTAAATTTATCTTCCTCAACACCTTAGCCATTCGTGGAGTTAAGTAAAATGCATACAAATGCATTTATATAATGCAAACAAAATAATAAAATGAATGCTTACCTTAGTGGTAGGCCTACGCTTAACAGATGTACCTTGGAAATGGTCAATTTAGTAGGAACGTTAAGCTTAAAATGATAACCAATAAAACTTAACAAAACCCAACAAATAATATAAAACATAAACCCAACCATACCGGTTGCAATTTCAGTAGATAAGAAAAAGACAGATTAACGTACGTCAATCCTACTAAACGAAATATATTACAAGGATTTTTGTAGTCAAATTTCTGGAGATCTAAAGTTATTGGAGTTTTACTCGGACTACAAACATAGTTTACTAATATTTTTTTATGCCTGAAGGCAAGTTGAGCAACCGAAAAACCTTACAGGGTGAAGGAATGTTCAACCAAAGAATACTGTGTTCCATGAAAACTTAATATAAAGAACGCTCCCTTAGTTAATTAAGAAAAGGTGCTTTTGCCTCCACTACACATAAAACTGAATCTTATGGAGAATATTGTTAAGGCTTTGAACAAAATCGGAGAAGGTTTTCAGTATTTGCGCAGCAAGTTCCTAAATCTAAGTAACTCCAAAGTTTAAAAAAGGGGAAATATTTCTCAGCCCGCAAATAATAAAAGTTATGCTTGACGAAAACTTCAAAAGGAAACTGAAACTAATTGAATTGGCTGCATGTCGCTCATTTTAAATCAGTGGTCTCCAGCTTTCTGGGTTGCAAAGATCCCGACCCCCAAATTGTACAATACCTACTACGGAATTAACAGAAGCTAGGATGTCGGTTGCAAATAAAAATCCATCTTTTTACATTCACACATGAACTTATTTCCCAAAAACCTAAGAGACATTAGTGACGAACAACGGTAACGGTTTCTGTATGTGATACGAAGTTTTGCTTATCATTTTTGTAATCAGCACACCTGATTTAGTAAAAAAACTGCCAATTTCATTCATGTTATCAAAAAAAATTGAAATTGATTGACTAGTGACTAGTCAAGGATTAAAAACTATATTGAACAGATTTTATTATTTCTCCAAAATTTTTTTTTACTGGGGAAATCACAAGCTGGTGTGTATTTTGACCAAGTCAACAGGTATAAAACAGGTTTATGCTGTATCCATGTCTAGGTATATATCATTAACTCCTACCGGCCCTTTCTTGATAGCCAACCACTTTCCCACATTCGAAGAAAACAACTCTCTGGTTGAACAGAAACTTGTGTGTTTGACCTTGGCACATTCCATTGGAGGACGAAGAGCGGGGGGGGGGGGGGGGGGTCATATTTTACTCAGGAGCGACACAAGCCTCCACTAGATACTTTTATTGGGCAGAAAGTACTTGGAGTAAAAGAAAGATTTTCTCTAGAACCGGTAAAAAAGAATACCTGCTTTAGAAAACTGTACAAGATACTTGAGAAAAATCCGGCTTACATAACATCACAGGAGGTATCAAAGGTTCATCCAAATTAAAATATAGTGCCCAATAACATTTTCATGTACACAATATATATTTTCAATCAATATTTGTCTACCCGTGCCAGTGAGAGCTAGAACTAAAATGTCAATCTCGCTTTGTTTATTTTTTCCGTGATGACAAGGTTGGGTTCCAAGTCCTGGAAATGTGTAATGAGGTTGTTTTTATATATTTTATATTTTATTTGAGGTAGTTTTTTGACGTGCACTTCCTGGACTGACTGATTATATTATCACATGATATGACTTCTATATAGAACAGAGACACGACACCTGACCGTCAATTCATCACTGAAAGAGGACACACCAATTCCACTGATGATAAATGTTTTGTCCATGCCGAGTCAAGCCCTGTAGCCTTAGCTCAGTGAGAAAAAACTCTTCCGACTGAGCCAAGATGTTGGACCATTATTGGTTTTCACTCAATTATTAATCACTCTCCCTCCACAGAATTGTTGTTTCATTTCCTTAAAATCTACCTTAATTTTTCCTCACCTCAACGGTATAAACATGAGAATAGTCCAGTAAGATAGTAAGACGCGTAGCACAGGTAGTGTACATGCGTTTATATGGTCTCAGAACAGTTCCCGGTGGTTCTTCACCCTTCACATCCCCACAACCCCATCACTCAATCATGCTAATCTCTGACGTCACACCTTGCGAAGTGAGTGAACAACGCACTAGCCGACAATCTAATGAAACACATCATATATATAGTCTGTTTACTCACGAGCTAAGCGCTGTATCTGACAAGATGCAAAGCGATCGATCACTCCACCCTCTCCCCCCTTCTCAACACTTATAACTTTCTAGACCACCCACGTTCAAGTTTTTTTATCTAACAACAATACAACTCATCATAATTATTTTCTGACGTGAAAATTATAGCCGTTGAACAGATATATTGTGTTTTTTTTTTTTTAATACGATGGTGTCTATTCCTATTTCCATTTTTTTTCTCTGTTAAGTTCTCCAATGATTGCTATGGTACAATATTGATCACTCTTGGTATTTCCTTCAGATATTTCTATAGGGTTGGGAAGGGACTTCTAACAACCTACTGTTCCCTTAGCCACCTCCTTCTTTAAATCCTTTACCTCTTTAGGCCCATAAGTAATTGCTACGGTTATTTATTTATCTAAAGGGGAAAGATTAATAATTTAAAAATAAATGTGTATATTTGTACACTCTTTTAAAAGCATGTTCAATAAAAGGATTAATGATTACTTAATCAAAAGGGTAGAGATGGGAAGGGCAGCTAAGAATAAATGCACCACTAATAGCGCGGAGAAAGGATGGAGTGACCACATTTATAATTCCATGCGGAAATATAAAACTCTGATATACCTGATGGAAATTTAAATTTTAATCTCCCCGTAACCAGAAAACTGGTCTATTGCGAGTCATAAAACTTAGACCACGTGATGACAGGCTTGTTCCATTAGCTTGGAGAGAGGAGAGGAAAGCCATTGTGTGAGCCAGATTTGTATAAAAAAACACCTCCAGTGCACCAGGCTGGGATTGGAGAGTTGATATATCTTTCAACGGGGACATAGCTCAAATTTTGATCCTATGCCATAGGTAAGTAGGAACTGTAACACATACGACGTGCAGTATGAACACATGAAAGTAAAACATGGAGGTTCTTAAGGAAAATGGAGATCAGGTTATAGTGATATTTAATATAGCCAGTTTGGAGTCCATCTGGATAAATCATGGTAAACACTTATTAATGTCAGTCAAGTTGTTTTATTTTTACAAATTATATCCACACCAACTTTAATTCATGAATTTTACTATATTTTGAATAATAAGGGGAAACTTTTACTTATACAGTATCAATGTAGTCCTCTTAAAGAATTATACCTAACCACGATAGTCAAATGAGGGAACTTTAGATTTGATAATCTTAGAAAGTTCCACTGACATTTACTCTTACAGAATCAAAATTTATACGGATAAGTTCAAAAATATCGAAATATTCCATATAAATAATTAAACTTTGCAATTCCCTCAAAAATATAATCAAGATTGAATTTATTAAAATACATTGTTTAAATAAGATACAACAAAGACATTTCTATTCCTTAGACATACAGACTTACATTTTTCCCTTACCAGTATGAAAAATCACCAGACATTTTCTTGCTTTTCTGGTGCTTTTAAACTCTTTAACTTTTAGTTTTTCCCATAATTCTCCTGATTGTAGACACCCTGCCAAAGCCCTAACAACAGAGCTAGCCATTTACATTTTAGCTAAGTAGCTATTTTGGTTCTGTAAACAACCCGTCAATAGAATAAAACGAATAATTTTTATCAAATTTAAATACCGGTATATAAAATTGACCACTCTTGGTAAACACTGAATGGTGTATTCTAAACACATTTAGATCATAACAACTCCCTAAGGTAAAATAGCGTCAGATGAAAAATTGTGCAGAGTAAAGATTGAATTTGTTCATCTATTTACACTTTACTTTAAAAACCAACATTTTCCTCGCTGAATTGTTTATATAATCACCATAGATTTAAAAAGGATTAGTTTTTTCCCCCATAGAAGTATAGTTTTTCTTCACGTTTGAGAGCACTGACGTGGAAATCGTGTTTTAAATGTTTTAAGCCCATGCCTCTTTATATTAGGTTTAGGATATAATAAAATAAAAGATAAAAAATGATGAAGGTATACTTACAAACTAGAAGGTTACACACATCGATTGTTTAACAATTAAGAAGTTATATATATCTTAATTTTTTTAAATAAACATGGAACTTCTAAAGATGGTGTGAAAGAGGATCAAGAGAGGAGAGGGCTATGTGGAGTAAATAGGAAGGGAGGGAAAAAAATTCTCCGAGGGAAACAGCGCATATCTAAAACGATCTTTTAATCCTCTTTGTGAGAGCAAGCAAGAAGGTTTTTGAACCGACTGAGCCGACAGTGCTGGTCTAGCAATGGCGAGGGGGTGGTTGGGAGGAAATATAACAGGGGAGGGGTTTGGTGGCTCTGGCTGTTCGTTAGCGAGGCTCATGTCGGGAAGGTCCGCTACTAATCCTTTGCGGTACCACGGCTAATGAGTCTTGATGCCTCTTTCCTTCAGTCCTGATGCAACCCCACCCACGCAACTGTGTGGGGAGCGGGGAGGATTTTTCTTAGCCCGTATTTTTTTATGAGATAGGATTAGGACATATTTTGACGAGGGGGATGTGTGTATTTGTGCTTCTTATAACTTTAATTAATAATCTATTGATCTTGACCAAACAAGAAACACACATAAACGATGATTATGTTTATCAGGACCATCCTTAGGGGTGTGCAAGTGGTACGGTAGTAAAAACCCCCCCAGTTCACCCGACCGAGATTCAAACCTCGATCTCCCAGTCCTCGGCAGTCTAGCTCAACACGAAACTAGCACGTTAGCCAACTACGCCATCTAGACCGGTATCACAGTTGTTCCTTGTATCTTTATACAGATCAAGTTCTTTGGTGATGAAAATCTAATGAAGGGTTGGGGAAAATCAACATTTATATGTAAACACGGCGTGTATGATTAATAATTACATGTATTTACTTCTTAGGGCATTTCCTCGACACTTTAAACGGCTGACGTTGGTATACAGTTGCAAACTACTGTAATAAGATTAACAAAATTAAAGTTTTTAAATTAATTTTTGAAGGGAATGAGGGGCAAGGCAGATAACTGGGGGCCACGCAGTCAAATCTGGCTCAGGGCCCCACGTCCGAAAAGGGCGACCCTGATGCTCAGCTACAGTTCAAATAATGATAAATATTGACCAACTGGAAGAATCCATCTCGCAAACATGTTTATTTTAGCCCTCGAGATTTTGGTTTAGTTGGATTATGGTCATCTTAAGGGACAAATAATATCATCCGTTTGCACCACGTTCCAAATATATACTTAGTAATTCCATCAACTTAAAATAAACCTGCATATAACACTTAATAAATAATTATTTTCAATACTTGTATGTAAATTATATGTTAGGTTGGTAGAATATCTTATATTTTACTGCCAAATAAAAAGTTGATTGATCTCCCAAGAATATATTATGAAATATGAACTATTCACACAGACGTTCACAAACATGTTATCAATATAAATATACCTAAATGGTTTTCCACTCTCCTCCACGCAAATGCGGGTTCACTTCCTCTAATTTAACCTTCCCTATTCCTAATCCCTTAGCGTAATTAGTACTTAAGGTATAACCCGAACGGGTAGTAAGACCGGTGCTAAATAAAAAAAAATATATATATATATAAATATATATATTTATACATACTTCTATTAATCAAATAAATGCATAGTAAAATGAAACTATGACATTATTAAATACATATTTTTATTTGAATCAGTGGTACTACACCTGCCACCAAAAATTTACCTTAAATTTTCCTCCGGGATATTGTGAGGGCCACATTTTCAGTGAGCGTGGGTCGTCAGTTGGGCCACAATGGTCTATGGTATAACTCTCGCAATAGGCTTTACTGCCTATGGTGGAGAGATTGGGGTTTGAATCCCAGTAGGGTGTACTGAGGAGGGTTTCCACAAAGTGTTTTTTCACTCTCCCTTCATGCAAATTTTGATACACTTTCTCAGATTTCAACTTTTTTCAGCCCTAGTACATGAGCATGATTAATTCGTATCTGTAGACACATAACCTGAACGGGTAGTGAGATTCAATGACACCAATAAAATATAATGTTTGTGTTGCTACATTTTCTATTAAAATATTATCTCCATTATCATATAAGACACTCGCTTCGGTGGCCGTATGATCTAAGGCGCTACTTTTGCAATAAAATACACTGCCAAAGATGAGGAGATGAGGGCTCGATCCTGTCAAGCTGTACTGAAAGTGATTTTCCACTCTCCCATCAAGCAAATGCTGGTGCACTTTCTCTAAATTAATCCCTAGCACATTATGGTAGTTAGTACATCTGTAGTAAAACAAGGTGCTAAAAAATCATACAAGTTCGTGTTTTGTTGGGTTCCTATACACTAGTTCAGTATAAAATAAAGAAAATGTTATTTGTTCCTTAATTCTTCTTAAATTCAGACCACGTCACTCATTACGTCACCTCCCTGTTCACTGAATCTAGCTATGCGATCCCTTTCCTGGCGTGTGTTTAAATGTATGCCCCCCTTAAGACTAAGGTTTTTGACATTTTTGTGGATATAATCTCAATAAATATATTGAAAATAAAAATTTTACTTTGAAATAGGTTAATTAATTCTGAGAGAAAATAAGAAAATAATGATTCTTAAAATTCTCTCTCTTTAGGATTTCAATATTAGGCCTAGAATAGGAATTTTCATCTATATGTTGAAAAATATATTTTCAAATGGAAAATTTTTTATCAATTTTTAATTTGAAAGTATATATGAGTAGTGAATACAAATAAAAAAAGTGGTACACAATTTTTTAGTATTTAATTTTGACATAAATAATCCCCTTTATACAAACAAATTTTTACTTTCTATAAAAAAAAAGAGGATTTCGTTTTTGAATATTTTGTTGCTGTCATTGATTCGTTATATTGCTGAATGCTTAAGCTTGTAAACTCCCTTTTAATAACGTTCATGTTGAAAAATATATAATAAACAACGCAATATTTGTTTTTTATGTTTCTTAAAAAGAAACATTATCCTGTCACATAAAATGTGCTCCATAAAAAAACCTCTGTGCAGTCCGTTACAAAATGGCTTTAATGACTTTTCTTTAATAATTGCGATATATCTCTTTTTGCTTTGATTAGTAAATACATTTTCATGACTAAAATATAGATATTTTCTTGTGACAGCAAATATTTTATTATAGTAGAGAATATATGGCAATTTTTTTAACGTAATTCCACGTTTTTCTACTCTTCTGACTATCCACATATCAACATTAATATGGTTGAGATGAGAAAGGTAAAATTTAAAGGAAATTTACCCACATATGCGTGGATAGAGAGTGGGAAGTCGTTTAGGAGCAAATACCTTGGAAAACCTGACCGGGATTATCACCTTTACCTTCCCTTTACCACAAAAACAGACAAGACACGATTGAAGCCTTTGTCCAGATACCCACGGTTGTCGGTTGTATATTAAATAAACCAACTATCAATTGCTACAGCCACGCAGGTGAGAGGTCAGGATTCCTATCCCAGCCAAGTGTACTGAGAGTAATTTTCCTAAATGGTTTTACATTCTCCCTCCCCACAGTTCAAAGGAATTTTCTATATTTTCTACCTTCCTCCTCCATACCCCATTAGTGTAATTAAAGTCGTATAGTCTGGAAAGGTAACTTTTTTATCACCTCGTCTTACTACTTGTTCAGGTAATATGCATTAATACTCTAATAGGCCAAGGATGAGGAAGTAGATATTTTATAGGTAATGTATCCGCATCTACGTAGAAGTAGAGTGAGAAAACCACCCTCAGTAGTCCCAACTGAGAGTCTAGTCTCGATCTGTGTCATCAGTAGGTAAGTCTAGCACGAGAGTGACGCCATAGACTATTTGGCCACCGATGTGGGCTGCGCGCAGCAAAAAGTACGTAGATATAGCTGTGTTTACATTATTGCTGTTGAAGACTATAGATAAAAACTATATCAGAGGCAACAACAACTGGAGACCCTGCAGTCCCGTAAGAAGAATGTTATGTATTTAGGTTAAGTTTCTATAAATATTACTTTGTTGTTATTATTATTACTATTATTGTTAGGTTAAGTTAGTATTAGGTCCATATAGGTAGTGGTTTAAATAGGAAGTAGGTGGAACGAAATCTCTGATAGGACGTCTCCCCAGGTGGCGGGTAGGGGGATGCTCGCCCCCTATGGGTCTACCGCCTATCTGGGGACTATTAGATCCAGAGAGTGCCGGGACACCCAGTGGGGCAGGGTACTAAGTGCGTAAAATACCCGGGGTGGACCAACCAGTAGGAGAGAGAATTATAAAGTAGGGATTTAGGACAACTAGTAAATGTGTTACTTTCCACACTCTAATATTGTAAATTAGACAAACAAATTGAGGTAGGCAAAACATTGTAAGTAGAAGTAGGTCCTGAGTTACATTCCAGGTATCAGGACAGGTAGGTAAGAATAAATAAATATCATAAGCCAAGTTCAAGATAATTCAATATGATGGTTTGTTTGATTTAATGAGCGTGACCTCATTAACCTACAACATGTTGGAAGGCCACTGTGGTATAGTTATGGTTAAAAAAAACTAACTGCTAAGTACAAGCGACAAACCGCTCAAGTCTACTTTTTCTTTCGTCCAAATCACACGTTTTGTAGCAAAGTTCAACGTCGGTTTAGAAATTTTATAGTTTTTGTGAAATCTACATTTCAAGACTTTTTTTTAGAGAGCTTAACCACTGTTTTATAAAATCGGGAACCCTGGCGTAATAATTTTCATACATTCACGGATTAGTGTAAATTATACTATATGTTATTATTATTATATCTATTATATAAAATATGGTCTACATCCTCTAATGTTTCCAGTCTGTGGCCTGGGTCATTTTTTTATCCAAGCCATACATTTTCCACTAGGGCTTGCTAGGCCTGTAATAGCTTCATATACTTTGTAATATAACTTAAGACTAGGACAAGTACAACATCCAGTCTCAAGCAGTTAATTTATCAATGTGAAAGGGTGAATTTATATTTCACCAATGATACATTTTTCGAACATACCGGGAATCGAACCCAGAGCCTTAGCTAATTAAGCAAGCACGCAACCGACTAAGCTAAGATGTCAGACGATATCTAGCTTATACATATATATATATAATTATATATATCAATATTTATATAGTTCTATATTTATTATGTATTATAATATAGTGAATAAAAAAGGGATCTCATCAGTTTAAATATATTTATTGATACGTTCAACAAGAAATATATATTAGACTAGCTGCTTCAGTGGCCGAATGGTCATCACTTTATTTTTAGACTAGACTTCCCATGACAAAATAGTTGGAGTTTGAATCCCGTTCGGGTATACAGAGGGATGTTTATCCTAAATAGTATTCTATTCTCCCTCCACTCAAATGGGGTACACTTTCTTTAAATTCAACCTTAATGATCCCTAACTCTACAGAGTATTGAGTACATGTGTGTACAACCTGGACAGGTTGTAGGACGCTGTGCAAATAATTAGAAAATATTTATTAATTATTTAAACTAAGGGGTGAAATTTAAGAAAAAAGGAACAAGAATTCATTTGTAGAAAGAAGAGAAAATGAAAGTTAAGTTTGAACTGTATTTAAACGACCATTCAGGATTCAAGATTCATCCATTTGAGCACAAACATGGTGGTGCAGAGCAAATCTATTTTGGTACATGAGAATATTGTTTGTTCAAAATATTCATGATTTTTAAATTATTTAAACACTATACAGTTAAATATTACAAAAAAGTATTCAATTTAACTCTTAAAATTGTAATATCTTAATTTACCGAGCTTAGAAATGTTCTAACTCAACTTGATTATTTAGCATTTGGTCTGTTTTTCCTATCTTTGTTTCTCAGAATTTGTTAAATTCTTGGATCAATTCTAACTAAATTCAGCAAAGACATTTTTTGAACATAGGACAAACAACGGACGTACAGGTATTTTAGATCTGGGAATCCATTTAAAGATGGCAACTACTCAATATTTAGTATGTTTTGTCCCACGATAGTTGCCAAATATGTGGGAAATGTTTAACGAATGGTAGGGTCATTATTGACCCTAGACCAAACGATGTATGTTCATAATTTTTCTATTTGATTGTCTGTTAATCTGTCAGCTACTAGAAATAATGTTTGTTTAGTATCTCATCTCAAGGGATTTGAATTTAAAATTCTTGCAATTGTTTGAGCTCCTAGCACGTACCATTTTTGTATTGATAAATATTGCGAGACTAACGTCTTAAGCGATGTTAACCACGGTGTTCTCCATGAATATAATCTTATATTGAATATAGTTTTAATTGATTTTCTCTCAAACTTGATCCACAAGGAAAAATATCAATTTCAAATGTAACGCTGAATTATAGTAGAAATTTTTACTTGATATCAAAATATATATCTTAAGACTGAAGTAACGATAATAGCATGATATAATTCTTAAAACTATGTCCATACCACAATTAAACGTAGGGAGCAAGGTCGACTGTTTACAGAACTACTAGCTATTTATGACCCGCAACAGTGGGCAACAGTGTCAACCTAGTTTTATTTAATTTACTGGTGATGAGAATGCTGGGGTTCAAAATATCAACAAGTTGTACTAAGGATGGTTTTTAATCAACGGTTTTACACTTTCACTCCACCCAAATGCAGCTAAATTTTCTTTAAATTATTTCCACCTCCTCATTTCTACCTCAATAGCGTAAATATGCAGGTGGCTCAGACTGGTCCTAAGATGCGTTCATGAAAGAAATGTTAATGATTGTCATAAAAGAGAATTAGAACCCACAGCGATGGCCGGGAGGTGTAAGGTGCTTAGCTCCCTTAGTATTTAGCTGTCGTTCACAAATAGGTCGATGCCAAAAACGCATCTGTGTGCACTGAAGCATTTCAATATGCAATGTCAATATTGACTTTTCCATCCTCTTGTATTTTCAATGCTAGCACATTTCCTCTAATCTATCCTCCTCATTGACACCCAAGTATCAAGTAGAATACAGCCCATATGTTAAACGCATTTATTTAAATAAATCAATCTGTCGCTTGTGTAACATAAATGAACATATTATAAACTTGATTATTAAATAATGGTACACAATTACTCCCTAACAGACATCACCCGTCCTAGCCAATCCAACGTTCCCATTCGACTAAAGAAAGTGCCAATCAGGACCAGTGGGGCGTGTCAAGACAGATTACGTCATGAGTTCCATGCCACAGATGACTCAAGACCTCGGTAGAACACTATGGATAATTCGAGAGTCTGCCACGAATAGAACCGTCTGGTCAAGTCCCTTATGTTATACCATTCCTATCCATGCATGTTCCATGTTTTCCTTCCTTTACCCACCCTTGCCCTCCTTTTAATTGCCTTCTATCCCTCTCTGGGATCACGTGATAACTATTAAGGACCACCCATTGACGGGTTTCATCCATCTTGGTAATCATAATACAAACGTCGTCTGCTTAGGTAAGCGAAACGCTGCCATTAGGTAGGCTAGCAATCTTGTATTCAAAATGCTCTTGCGACTTACATATATTCTTTGTTAAACTTTTCAAAATTACCTTTACTTTCAGACTAAATATTAAATAGTAAATATTTATTGAAGTTCTGTAATAAATTTAAAATCATATTTCTGTGGTCACTTTATTGAATATTTGTCATTACCTACTCTGTCTTGAGGAGACTAGATGGCGTAAATATTTTTCTAAAAAAATATTCTTTCTATTTAAATGCCGCCATATTGGACATGGAATTAAATATATTCTAAATTCCACCATATTGAGTATGTATTTAAATATATGTAAAATTTAAATGTTGCCATATTGGGCGTGTCTTATTTAATTGTGATAATGCCATTCCAGAAGTAGAAATTATTTACACCTTTATAATAAATATATAAATTCAGATTAGTTATGCTCACTTATAATCTATTACCTTGTGTGATGAATCTGAAGTGGGAGGTTTTTGTAGCTTTAACTCTTACTATTAAACATGTAATTGAGCTTAAATATGATATTGTAATCAGGGTGGTCCAACGTTTTTCATCCCAGGAGCCAAATTGACTATCACTTTGCACTGCGTGTTAAAGGTATAATGTATTATATTATCTCATCAACTTAACATAAGCCTGCAATGACCCTTAATAAAAGATTGTTACTTTCAATATTTATATAATATGAATTGTATTTTTGGTTGGAAGATTCTTTTAAATTTTACTGCCAAAAAAGTTTAGTAATGTCACCGCACGGCCTCAATTGGAAGACATGTTTGGGTTAACATCGTATTTTATGAGTTGCGAATGACAAAACGAATGTTACAAGGTTTTTTTTGATGATTCAATAAACAAATAAACTAGAGGAGCTGACCCAAAATGTGGTGTCAGCATTCCTTAGCTAGAAACCAGGCTGGCGGCCCAGTTAAAATGGGAGGTTTGGAGCCTCTCATGGCTACTTACTATTTGAACTCTGACTGATACACAACAATATTTGAGGCCGGCAGATGAGGTAAAGTGCTTAAGAACTTTACCCTCCCCACACGAATATTCACACTTTTTTATTACTAGCACCACTTCTTACTACCTGTTTGGGTGTAAGCCTATGTACTAATTACGCTAATGGGTTATGGATAAGGTAGGTAGAGGAAGTGAACCGACATTTACGTGGAGAGAGAGTGAGAAAGAGTAGGAAAGCATTAAGGGAAAACCACCCTCATTGCACCCGATCGGGATCGAACCCCGATCTCCCCATCCTCTGCAGTCTAGTCTTTTGTGAGAGTAGCGCGCTAAACCCCACGGCCATCGCGTACTTTTATTTATCATTATTAAAGGAGATCTCTTATCATTAATTTACTCAGAGTATGTCTAAATTTTCATTATTATTCTTTTTATTCTTATTGTTTTTAATGATGTCAATGCACCATAATTTAATTACCACTATGGAGATGAAAATTTTCCACAGTGACGGTTTGTGGTTGGGGGGTTAAAATTTGACACTTTGAGCCTATTATCCTTCGAAATATATGTGTTTTAGAGGACGAGTGTGTTAAAAGAAGGGGGAGGGGGAATGGGGGTGGGTAGGGGTAGATTGGAAACACGGAGGATAAGGGGGGGGAGAAAAATGTCAGTTCAACCTTAAAATTATTTTAGTTAACTTATCGATGACCAAAATTAATTAATTTGATTCTTGACTACTTTTTTATCACCATGTCTTACTACCCGTTCAGCTTATACACTTATGTAGTAATTACGCCAATGTGTTAGGGTTGAAGAAGGTTGAATTTAGAGGAATTGCACCCGCATTTGCGTGGAGTGAGAGTGGAAAACCTACCTCTGAATATCCAACCGGTATCGGACTCCGATATCCCTGTCATCGGCAGTCTAGTCTATTGCGAGAGTAGTGCGTTAGACCGCGTGGCCACCGAAGATGTTTCTTTACTAATACTACTACTACTATCACTACCACCAATTATTATTAATGTTATTATTATACATTTAATCAGTTGAAATTAGTTTACAGAAATAAAAACTAGAAAATTTTCCGTCTCATATTTCTAGTTACCTATGATTGTTTATTTTATATTCTTATGCATCTATAGCCTACTTCTATGTCATATTTGTGTATTAGTCAGTGATGGCCTGTTATGTAACTTTCTTTAGCACCACGTCCTACTGCCTGTTCAGGTTATACACCTATGTACATAATTACACTAATTGGCTATGAAATAGGAAGGCTTGACTTAGAGGAAGTGTACCAGCATTTACGTGGAGGGAAAGTGGAAAACTATTTGGGGAAAAACCACCCTCAGTACACCCGACCGGGATCGAACTCCAATCTCCCCGTCTTCGGCAGTCTATTACAACACGAGATTAGTGCGTTAGACCACGTGGCCACCGAAGTGGGTGTTATGTTGCTCTTGTTACTGTTGAACAACACTATAATAAAGGAAATTAAAATGATAGCAATAATTATTATTATTTTACTCTCAGCACCACGTGCACTAATGCACTAATGTGTTAAGAATGAGAGAGGTTGAATTTATAGGAGGTGTACCCAAATTTGCTTTGGGGGAGAGTATAGAACAATTATTTAGAAACCAATACCCTCAATACACCTGACTGAAATTCGAACCCTGATCTCCCCATCATCTGTGGTTCAGTCTATTGTGAGAGTTACATCCCAAAAGTATAGCTTACAATTGAAAAGGGTTTGTAAATAAAATAAATCAAACATCTTTTTGGGGTACATGAGATCTCTCGAAAGCTTGACGAATGTATTACTCTGCCTCAACCTGTAGCCACCCCTATAGCGTTTATCAACAGTTCCTTTGTGAAAATGTGTAGACTCGTGTATCTTGTTTGTGTGAACACCACACTGGACACACACATACACACACACACAACAGCCACAATCTCATACGTAAGAAAATATGAGCTAATACTAATATATTAAGCAATAATATTTTCATGATATTTTAAATAATTAAGAATATCACAACTATACATATTACATTTTTCTTATTAATTTGTGACGCTAGTGTTGTTAATATTATTTTTAGTTTTAAAATTTTGGTGCTGCATGTTTCACTTAGCAGCTTTGTGCTTCTTTTCTCTAAAACCATTTATGGCACAAAATATAAAACTGATTTATTTATGTATCACACAACCTAAGGAATAGTAAATAACATCCTGTGACCTGTATTAAAGAATTTGTTTGATTTAGGTTATACAAGTAGTGATAGGCGGTAGTACATTAAAGTGTTTTATGGAAAATTAAGGCAGCACAAACTATGATAATGGGTTTTTTTGAAGCACAAATTCAGTAAATATTACTGTCAACATTTTCGTAATTTGTGGTATTAAACTGCTGCTGGTAACTAACCAAAGTTTTATGTCATTTTCACGAAAACTATTAAAATGCCAACTATTCACACAAAAAACTAGTTGAGCACTAAATATCCGCACGTGTTTCTCAAATGTGTACCATAGGTGGTGACATCAGATAAGGACTAGAAGCTTATTTGAAAGAGAGGGGCTATTTGCATCAGCGGTCGCATGGTTTAAAAGGTGTCAGCCTTGTGATATACTGATTGCTGCTGACTGCAGATAAGTCAAGAATCTTAGCCAAGTGGTTTTGAGCATATTATGATCCAAACCACCCCCTTTTACACGCACACATACACACACACACTCTCTCCACGCTAATATGGGTGCACTTCCTCTAAATGACCTTCCTTAATTTGAACGTGAGGCTACTTGTATTTTAATGAAAATTATGGTGACATAAACAATAGGTGTGGGATATTCTTTACTACTCAAATTTGGTATTCAATGTTGGCATAGCTCTCAGAATTTGTACTGTTGATGGTGCTACCCGCCACAACCACAGTATTTTAATATTTTAAAGAAAAGTACGAGATTGCAAATTACAGGAGTTGGATGTCTTTATGGTAAAACTAAGAAATAATTCACGGATTTAGAAATGTGTGCCATTAATTTAGTGATAATGCTATGTGAAGTTAGAAGCACCCAGCGTGTTTGAATATTTTTACGAACACTATTTTGGGCTTACAGCACAGATTTTGGGTAATATATTTTTGGCACAAAATGAGCACTACATATTTGCATAGGTTTAAGAATCTAGCAGCGCTCAAAGCTTTCATGCGTTTAAACAAAAACTACGGCAGAACATAATTTGAGAATTGTGGCACAAACTCACTACATGACAGTGCTATTTATTCGCATTCCCAATGTGTACATAGTAGTCCATACCGATAGTAAAAAAATACAGTTTTTAAAACATATATTTTAGTATAATAATGGTAAGAATAATGCTTAGTTGCAAACTATAGCGTCTAGGAATTAAATACCTCAAATTAGTCTTAATCTTGCCTTAAGTGTATACAATTATCAATTCTACAACTAATAAATAAAATGGGATCTTTTTTAAACTGTTTAAAAACATTGAAAAAGATCAACATTAGCTATTCAAAGAAAAGAATGTAATTTAAAAATTATTTCATCAGTATATTGAACAGGTATATTCAAGCTATTAGATTATTTTTGTTCATCTATTGTCATAAATATTTGGCACTCATATATTTGTCCGAGCTTTGAATAATTCTCGTGGACCTCAGTTGGATATCACTATGACGTCACAGGGTGTAAAGGCGGGAGAAACTAGGGTTGGCTTTGATGTGAATGCTGGCCAGTACAACGTGATGTTAACACAGCTTATCGTTTAAGGTGTTTTCATGAAAACTATGGCGGCACAAATTATGAGGATACTCTTGTGGCACAAATTCGGCACTAAATATTGGTATAGGTCTTAAAATCTGTGCCGTTTGTGGTGCTGCCAACTTCACGGACCAACAAGTAATCATATAATCTCACCCCCCGTATCCTCGGCCAAAGACATCCTGACAGATTAATCAGGCACACACGATTTAACTTTGACAAAGGGGTGGTGACATTTTGTTGTCAGAAGTGGCATTATAGACTTGACATTATGTTGTCAGAAGTGGCATTATAGACTTTGACATTTTGTTGTCAGAAGTGGCACTATATACTTTGAATTTGTTGTTAGAAGTAGCATTATAGACTTTGACATTATGTGGTCAGAAGTGGCATAATAGGTTTTGACACTATGTTGTCAGAAGTGGCATTATAGACTTTGACATTATGTTGTCAGAAGTGGCATTATAGACTTTGACATTTTGTTGTCAGAAGTGGCACTATATACTTTGATATTTTGTTGTTAGAAGTAGCATTATAGACTTTGACATTATGTTGTCAGAAGTGGCATAATAGGTTTTGACACTATGTTGTCAGAAGTGGCATTATAGACTTTGACATTATGTTGTCAGAAGTGGCATTATAGACTTTGACATTATGTTGTCAGAAGTGGCATTATAGACTTTGACACTTTGCTGTCAGAAGTCGGATTTAAGTGGTGATCTAAGTGCTTTCAAAAACAATTCTGCTATTACAAGAATTGTTTCGGGCGTGAAAGAGTGAATAAAGCAACCGAGTCGTGCAACGATCAGTACGTGTCTGAGGAACGAGGACGTGCTACCAGGACTCAGTGGAGAGGAGGTCCAAACCATCAGCAGTTCATCACCAGTTGCAGAGAGGATCTGTGAAGAACGAAGGTAGGATTCTTAGACACAATTGCCATGGCTTTAGTTGAAGTTATGGGGGTTAAGGTTGACCTACAAACTGCTACTAACCAACTAGCAGAGAGAATGTTATGCTAGAAGCGGCTCATAGGAATAAGTGTGAGAATGAACTTATACCATCGATTAGGAATTTCACATTGTTGCCGACTGTTCCAGTGTTCCATGGAAAAGCAGAAGACAACATCTTATGTTTTTTGAGAAGATAGGTCAAGCATCATTAATAGCTAGAGGGTCAGATATAGAAAGGGAAGAAAACAGTAGCAGAAGAAACTTTACCATGGATAATCATAATCATTGTTGCAAGTTAAAAAGAAACAACAGTAGAAGATGAATACACTAATGAATTAGTATTAGCGTGTATTTTTCAAGGGAAAAATATCGTTTTCTAGTAGAAAGTGGGGAATAAGTTTCTGTAATGTGACAGAAGATTGGGGAATCCATGAAGTTGTCTAAGCCAAGATCCGAGGTTTCGGGTATTTCAGGTCATAAAAGGCATAACTTGGGAGAAGTTATGGTAGATATAGTGGCCTCTAAGAAGGCCTACAGGGTCGCATTTCAGATGGTGAGATGTCGGACAGATGCACGTCATGATGCTATACTAGGCTTAGACTTCCTGACATAGAACTCAACAATAATAGATGTATCATAAGGAAACAAGAAGGACAAGCATATCCAAAAGGTAAAAAGTAATCAACCCTGTCTGAACTATGTAGAATGTTCGGTCCCGATATTCTAAAACTGTTGATGAGTGTCTGGACCCAGGCACAAGGAAGGTTCTAAAGGTCGTGTTGGTAATGCCGAAGAAATTCGGAGGTTTGAGTGGATGGAGGGTAGGTAGTAAGACTATCTGGGAAAGGGGAATTGCGGGACCTATTCAAGTACTGTGCAGTGTAGACACAAGGTCGCCCAGGGATACAAGGAAGGTAGTAATGGCCTAGGGGGTATAAGGGTTGAATATCCAGGAACCACAAAATAGCCGAGCTGAATCTGGCAAGTGAAAGTGACATAGAAGAGGATAGAATACAACCTTGGGAAGATATTATTTTTAGTGAAAAATAGAAACATCAGACCGCTACACCAAATAAGAAAATTTGGTCATTTTAGGGGAAGAATAAGCTCTTTTTAAGAAAGAAGCATAGAACTACTGACAACTAGAATTGAACCTAGGTTTCAGTCGAGAGTGTAAGCTCATGATGTTAGTAGCTAGCTAAGGACGTATGAGAAAAATACCAGAATTACACAACTCCAGCTAAACTGTTAAGGAAGGTTCATATTTAGTGGACACGGTAGCTCTGTGTGTGTTGTGTGTGTGTGTGTGTGTGTGTGTGTGTGTGTGTGTGTGTGTGTGTGTGTGTGTGTGTGTGTGTGTGTGTACACCACGCTCTACTTACCATCCAGACAACCCACATGCATTGAGATAGTTTGAGGTTTTAAAAAGTTGGTGTTCTTGATTCTTATTTTGGATTGAATTGTTCACAATTTCCTCTAGATTTATATTACTATAAAATCAATTTGTGTCAAACTTAAAGGTAATTATACAAGAGTGACGGCCCGCCGCGGTGAGCACTTGGACAAGAGTGTCAGACTAATCTTGTTGGGTTTACCAGCTGACAGCTAAGATGAGCTTAAAAACACAGTCTAGTGGGTTTCTTTCGTAAACCTCATCTTACTACCCGTCCAGACTATATACATTGTTTTGCTCACGCTTATGGTGTAGAAATGAGAAAGATATACCGTAACTTAGCATCACGTCTACCATCCGTTCGAGTCATACACTTAAGTAATAATTACGCTAGTGGATTATGAATTTATAAGGTGGAATATAAAGGAAATGAACCCGCATCTGCGTGGAGGGAGAGTGGAAAATCATTTAGGAACCCCCAGTCCACCCGATCTAGATTCAAACCTTGATCTCCCCGTCCTCGGCAATTTAGCTCAACATGAAACAAGTGCTTTATCTAACCACGCCACCAAAGTGGGTAAAGATATACTATAGAGGAAGTGTGCCAGCATCTTTGTGGAGGTAGAGTGGGAAAAAATAATAAAAATCTCCCAAATTATAATTGGGTGAGAATTGAACCCCAACCTCACTGTTGTCAGCTAAAACAGATTAGATGAGCATTACATTTAGCCTACATATACACCAGTATGAGTCTAACTGGGTGTAATGAGGTTTTTATAAATGGTTTTCACTGTTACTCCGCTTAAATGCTGTTTCACTTCCTTTAAATGATATCTTACTCATCCCTAACCCATTAGTGTATACATGCCATGCAAATAGTCTAGAAGGGTAGTAGCCATGGAGCTCAAGGGAAATAAAAAGGATTGGGGTTAAATTCCAGTAGCGCACGCAAGCTGTATAAATAAGTGTTTCTTGGAATATATTTTAAGTCTCATATTTTATTTTTCCATCTCTCTCAGTATGTTACGCCCGTGGGAGGGAAGCTATCATACGAGCTCATGTCACATCGTATAAACTCGGGTGTTGTGGTGGAAGGTTTGCTAGCAACACCTTTGTTTCAATCTCCTACTTTTATAACCCCCTCAAGAGACACACTTTTTAAAACCGAGCCTGCGTTCTCTTTCTTCTAAAAAAGTGTGTGTGTGTGTGTGTGTGTGTGTGTTGCGTGTGTGTGTATAAGTAGCACTATACTACCAGCCATTTTGATTTTAGAACTCCGAAGTTATGTTAAAAGCCACTACATTTTTATTTTTCAAGTTAATACAAAAACTAAAAGATTAAGTAATTTTTCATGTGTATGTTTAATCTTATTAGAGGTTGTTTTAATTACATTCATTAATACCGGGTAGAACTAAGAAATACCTTAAATATAACTTAATATAGGAGATAAAAACTAATACCTAACAACGAATGCAAAATTATTACTATTTTTTTAGTAAATTATTTATTGTAGTCTACCCTTAAACTCCCAACTTCCTGTAAAAACCTGTATGTTATGCACGAGAAGCTATCTCTGTATACATAGAAAAAAAAGTAATATACATAAACAATGTTAATGTGTTTAGTTCTAATCAGATAATGTATTAGTATGAATCTTGGAGATTACATAATGGGTGTTAGTTATCAAAGCCAACAAACACTTAAAATTAATATTTTTAAGTTAAAATTAACTTGGGGAAACTTCTAGATTTATTTTTTAATTCAAGTGGAAAAAATAATTCTGTATCAGGTTTTTGGGACTTGAATCACGGTTAAATGGGTGTGTTTATTCAAGTGCAATTTTCATATATGTGTTTCTATCCTATCTCAAAACTAATGCAGGTGCATTTTCTTTGAGTGAATCTACTCATTCCCAACTCTTATAGTAAATAGTTAGTTATGCTGTTGTTAAACGTACCAATAAACTTCAATGTATAAGTTTTTTCTTTTAGAATTTAATCATATAGATTTAATTCTTATAATATAATATTATAGTAAAACTCAATTTAAAAAAATATCATTTCATTCTCTAGATCACTATAGCTAAAACTTTTGTTTGATATAAACTTCTTTAATTTAAGCTAAATTAGTGTATTTGCGTGGTCGGTAAGTGGTCAAGGAGTATGTTTTACGAAATTTCAGACAATCGTATGTAAAAGCTCACGTCAATAACAGCCTTAAAACCCTTTTAAATGTGTTCTTTGGGACGTTTCCCTTCTACGTCTAAATAAATCAAAGGGAAGATTGAGCTCCCAGGTGCACGTAAATGGAATGAATAGTTAACGTAAACATAGAACGGAGCATTTCAATTTGATTAGATTTTACTTTTACGACCTTGGTTTTATGACTCAAGGATACTATCAAATTGTATAAATCAATACATTTTGTGGTTGGTTTATTTTTTAAATTAAAGTAAAATATAAATATAACTTTCATTTCCAAATTCTAAGGTAAGCTTAATTTAAACAATAAGTCATAATAATATTTTTTAGAAAAAATAATTTCTCATGCTACTTTGATTGTGTTTTATTAGTCATCTTGAAGACAAAATAATTTCTAAAAAATTAAATTAATCTTATAATATTTATTAATGACGAAGCAAAAATATGAGGTTAAAGTTTGAGGATCAAAAGCCATATAAAACGTGGCTAAATGTTGTAGATGAATGTGTGAAAAAGAGAAATATTAAGAGTTTTAAGAATAAAGAGAATGTATGACTCGGTGCATGGATGTTGTTGAAGCGAAGGGAGTATTCAAGAAAAGGGTAGTGCGGAGAAAGATAATGAGGATGGATTACTTAAGAAGCTATTGTTTTTTGAGCAATATTCACAGTTTCTTGCCTATCCCGTAAGAGAACGGCATGATTAGGTATGTATGTAAGTATAATATTGGCTAATGTGATTCTGATTAGGTGATGCATAAAATAATGAGGGAGAGGGTTTTTAAAAATTATTATTTTATATGTTTATTCTCAGTTGAGTGTTAGTGCACATACTTTGAATTTCTCTTTTAGATACTATCTCATAACATACTGTGTATGTGCTGGTAGCAAACGATAGAAGTCGAACTCTCTTCTGCGTATAGCCTTAACAGGTGATAAAAACATTCTCTCTCTCTCTCTCTTTATAAGGCAAAGTACCTATACACACACAAAAAGTGAAAATTAATCAAACACTTTTGCATTTAGAATCTAATCAGGATTCTCATGCCTTTTGGTGAATCTCTTTCAACCCTGACCAATCAGGACTAGCATATGGTTAAAGGTATTTATATAAAAAATATAACTAAAACTAGACCTCCTTGATGAAGAAATTACTAACAAAACATAAATGGAAAAATAAAAATGAAAAATACGATAATTCACGTTGGCCAAAACATATAATAAATGGGTTAAATTATTTGGACATTACAAGATTTAAAACGGGTTCGTCTCTCCTCACTGGATTAACTTTAGGGCTATCTTTTTTCTCTCTATCTCTTAGTCAATCTCTTTTTAAACAGTTTCAAACAGCTTTTTGTCATGAAATATATATCGATAGTATTTCCTTCTACCTTCTTCTCCCCTCAGAAGATGATTTTCATTTTTAAATGATTCTGCTTTTCATATAAAAGAGATAATTGAGTAGTAAAGTTGTTTTATTGCACAGAATTTAAATACTACAGCTATCCTAATTTATTTTAATTAATGTGATTGGTACAAGTTAAATTAAGAGGAAATTTACCCACGTTTGCTTGGAGGTAAAGTAAAAATCCCTTTTAGAAAAAAGCACTCTGAGAATACCCAGATGGGATTCGAAGTTCATCCTCTCAGTCACTGGCCAACCAAAATAAACGAGCTTGATACTTGGTTCACTTGAAAAGAGAGATAGGGGTCATGGTCCAAAATGGTCGAGAATTAAAATTTGCAATATCTATAACATGTCACCATAACGCATTACATCTCTGATCACTAGTGCATCATTCAGAATAAGTTGCTTCATTTAAATCTAGTTGAATTTCTCAATTGTTGACATACGGAGTACACGAAGAAACTGTATTTAATCTCATTTATATTGATAGATCTCCTTTTTTGATGTTACGAAAGATGTATTGACAGAGGAATGAAATATGTTTCAACTCAAAAACATTGACGCTTAGAGCCATACATAGCCAATGAACTAAAAGTTAATAAATCAAGCATGTTATTTATTTAAATAAAACTAGTTTCAAAAATCTTAAATTAGCCAAAAGTACTAAAAAATTAATCATATTTAACTTTAATCTATTAAATTGTGGACATAGAGCTCAAGTTTTAGCTAAATATGTGCTTTTACAGAAGTTAAATTGAATACTGCTGAGAGTAAAATAGCTCCCTTAAATTGGTGTAAATAATTTCATTGTCTAGAAGTAGAACAAATTTAGAGCTATATATAAAATAAATCGTTTTATGGACTAACAGCATAGTGTGTTTCCATATCCATTATAAGGCATTTTTATTGTAAATAAATTATGCAACCTTTTGTATATATAGTGGAATCGAGTTATAAATGTAAGTTTAGGCTAGACAAAATGTCTAATTGCAGTCTACATTGAAAAATCCTAGCAATAATGAATATAATTAATTTATCAACATTGATACAACCAGTCTAAAGTGACAGTTGTAAATCTCATTCATTTATGTATAAATATATGAAAATATTGTACATTAAAAACATTATTTTAAAGGGGGTATCCGACGATATATAAAAACAGGGCTTACTAGATATAAACTAGAGAGTTCTTTACAAACTAGTTTTACATTATTTTAATCTTCAAATCCCAGAATGAAATCAAGGTACATTATACATGAATTCTACCTTTACAATCTTTTTCCAAGCTTATGTGCTAATTTCAAAATGTATTTTCAAAACGAGTTGGAGTGACATACATTTTAAAACCTAACATAACACACTAATCATTCGTATCGTGGATTGTCAGCGCCAATGTATTTTTGGATGCAATTTTTAAAAAGAGATTAGCCAGATAATTCATGCACATCTACACTCGGCAGATATAAACATTGGCAATATTTTGGGCACCATTTCAACGGCAGTTAAATACGTTATCATATCATCAGTATTGATTATTACTCACCCCAGTGGCTGAATATTTAGAGATAGATTACAGAATACATTGAATCAATTGTAGCCGTATATTGATCTGGTACTCTGTTTATAAGGTACACAGTAAATATACAAATATACTATAAATGTTAATATCTTCTAAATTAACTTTTTTCTCTAAAAAAAATTAAGCTCTTTTTAAGATTAATGCTGATTAAATAAACACACACGTCTAATATTACACACTTTTATATTTTTAAAACAACATAGTATTTTGTTTTGTTTTTTTAATTAGTACTTTCAACATAAAGGAAAAAACTGTTTAACATTAGGGTAGGAATTGTGAGGGTAACTTAGAGGTTATGCACCCGTATTAGCGTGTAGAGGGGATGGGAAAACCACCCCCAGTGTACACTCCACTAACACTGAAATATAGGAGTCTTACCTTGACGGATTACACTATGACCTTTACTATAGGTAATACCATAGAGGAGTAATGGAAGGTAAGCTTGATACCTTACAGGGTAAATTAAGTATACCGAACCAATATTAGAGCCTCGACCTTCCTTGCCACTGGAATTAATAAGTCAATTATCAACCTGAGCTTTAGACCATGTGAACACTAGTTCAGGCAACATCTACAGTTAATTAAAGGTATGGTTTAGGGAAAATTCTGAAAACATATTTTGCGAATATTTTAAATATATTTTCAGGGTTTTTTCAACTCAAAATGATTAAAGTCTTCGAAAGTACATGTCAAATATGAAATACAATCTTATAATTCAATGTAACATGTAATTATAAATATTAAATAAAAACAGTGCTTTAATTCACCTAAACTTATTAAATTAAAATAAAATCCACTATAAAAATAATAACCTCCCCCTCAAACAAATTTCAACAAAAAAATGTCCAACTAGGAGAGACTCCCAACAATTGTTTAATTAAGTACCTACAGGGATTCCTTCCTTCACATTGGAAACATTCCCTCGTTCTATCAATTATAATTATAGACACATAAAATAATATTTTCAAATTATATATTTTACTTAAACGTATTTGTTTATGAAAGTCGCATTTTAATATATAATAAAGAGCATGTTGTAGAATTTTAAATTAAGCTAGCCTAAATATATATTTTGTCATATTTCTTAACTATCTGGGTTATAAAACCAAGGGCATTTATTATTTAATCAATATTGTATTTAGTTAAACCAATAATTTTGTCACTAAATTTATCATTGTATTGGCTTAATCTCTCTGCATCAACAGTAATCATAGGTGCATAAGATTTAATTAATTCCATCTCTTCAAATGCAAGTTTTTAATTCATATGGTTAGTAGAAAATTAACCAAATCAATTGTTTTGACTTCGGGTGTGTGCTCAGAAAATTAACAATGAAAGTACCTACACGTGAAAATGTTGTTATAACTAGCAATTAAATATGTTATTATTGAACTCGAGCTGTTTATTTAAGACATGACTATTAGGGTGGAAAATCTAATATTAATCAAAAGTAATTCAAAACAATTTGGGTTTTTCTTATGTTGGTACACAATATTTGTAGATTTGCTGTGAAAGCAGCTAACATTTGGTGATAAAAAACATGTTTGTATTTTATAACATTTTCAATTGAGCATCCTCTATTAGCCCAAAGTAAGAATCTACAAAAATATATTTGAAAATATCATCAACAAAATAATACGCTTCTTTCACTAGTCCGATCTTTCCGTGATTTTACAAATGACATATTTTATAAAAAAAATAGGCTTAAACCGATATAATACTTTTTTATTTGTTTGTTTTCTAAACAATTTCAATTATATTTACTCCATTTCAACACAAACCGCTAGAACAAAGAAGGGTTCTAACGTTTATTGGCCGTAATACAACTCGCACGGAACACGTTCACCCCCGACTAAAACCAAGCTTTGTTCAACGCGTTGGAGAGCGGGTTGTAATCCCCGAGTAGTGCTTGTCACAATTTACAAAGTGCTAAAATGAGGACTAACACAAATGTAATAATGAAATGGCGTTCCAAATGCGTCTCTTGAATGTGTTTGTGTTTTCGACGCTAAATGTGGTTGTATTGGCTCAGAGTTATACCGGGCGTATGTATCCCTTTTGAAGGCGTTCATTTGCGTTCAGCACCGGAACTACTATGTAAACTAACACGAAGATCCGTATGTTGTTAGTTTCGACTGAAGACATTATTTTATGTTGGAAAATTAAATGAATACATTTAGGAACGCAATGCTAAATGAAAATAAATGCGACAAGTGTATAACCCGAACGGGTAGTAAGACGCGGTGATAAGTATTATTAAATAAATGCACATTTTATTGTGACTTACACAGGAAGGTAAGAGTATTACACAGTATTAGACTTTGCCGCGTGGCTGTCTGAGTTGGTGACCTAGTTTCACAAAAGCGACTTTATCTATTTGCATCAAATTTAAGAGGGACTTAATTATACATTTGTGTATGGTTCTTAGCTACAACCTATTCCTGTTCAACAAAAACTGTGCCAATAAACAGGATACACATTCACCATATACTAAAATAAAGAGAAGAACGAGTTCTTTCAAAACTAAAAAATCATTAAATTGAACCAATTTAAAATGATTGATTTTACTTCGACATTTAAAAGCGCTAGAAGTGTGTAGAAAAAAACGCGGTATACTAATTCCCACAAAATATTGTATATACTACACGCCATACAAATGTGTAGTGCTGGATGTATTATCAAAAATAAATCACAGTGAGCCTTTTAAAATAAATATTTAGCAAGTGAAACAAAATTATTGCTTATAATGAAATAAGAATTCAATGTAGGAATAAAAATATAGTATGCTCATAAAATATATATGGCGGTCTAGGGGTAAGGTGTCGGACTTCTGTGCTGGGGGTCCGGGATTCAATCCTTTATCCCGGCACAGATGTATCTTATTGCCAAACCCTTCCTTCACCTCTGACTAGACGTGTATTAATCACAGCTTCTGAATGTGTGGAATGCCAGGCCTCCACCGTGGTTCGGATTCCACGTTAAGCTGTAGGTCCTCGATTTCATCTCACAATCACCCTACCATTACACATTCGCGTAATTGCGTATAAACCGATCGGGTAGTAACACGTGGTGCTAATAGTAAAAATAATAATATATAATCGATTAATATGACCTTGGTCCTAGAAAAATATTTTCAAAGATTTAAGATACGTTTTAAATGTAGGCCCGTACACTAGCTTGATTTATAGTAATAGTTTAAAATATTGTATTTTGAAATTGCCAAATTAATCAAATAAAAAGTAATAATACGTGTGAATTTAAAAACTAAGTAAATAACAAAACGTTAAAATAATATGTCAAACTATCTGCAAGTGCCCAGTTTTGCCGGGGAAAAGTTTAGCAATCTTTTAGAATTTCTCTGGATCTAATGTTGTGTTGCGAGCCCCCACCCCCCAATCCCCCTTTCCAGTGGGTCAGATCTCTCAGGGTAGCTTGCGGGAGGGCTTAAGATTATTGGTAAGGTAGTTGTGTGGGTTCAAAATAATACGTAGGGTTTCAAATTTGGGTTTAATAGAAGTACTAAGAGATATTAGGAAATGTGATTTTAAAGGAAGTAAGCCTACAAAAGGAATATAAGATATTGGACGCTCACGAACGTGGAAGGACTGGTTTACCCCTAAAGACTTGCTGTTTGAATGACTGACTTTGCTCGCGAACCTCTACAGAACTTGAACTCGGGACCCTGGGCTAAATGTTTGCCCTCTAAGTACAAGTGATAATGATGACCCGAAGATCTAGTCTGCTATGGTCCAACGTTGGGCAGCGTAACTGCCTCTGAAATTGATGAAAATGTGTCAGCCACGACGACAGCAAAATAAACACTTTTATAGCCCAATCTAGCCCCTTTACTTCCCAACTAGAGCAACATTGTTGTGAGTAGTTAGCATTCTTTTTTAATATTTCTAATTAGTTACATCATATTCGCCAAGCCAGCGCTTTCAGTCACGTACATCCAAGAAAGTTATGTAAATCAAAACGAACATCACAAGCCTGCTCAGAGTTGTGACAGTTAAAATTTTTCTTTGGCACTAAGTGTCTATAGAAAAAAGTTCTCTACTATATTTAATAGAATATTCTGACATGGAAAATTTATTAGATATCTTATTAAAAGCACAAACCAGTGATAGCTTGTTTCCAGTATTCAGACTAGTAATTTATGTAAAATTCAAACTAAAAATACCCAACGTGGCACACTTTAGGTTTTGTTAAGTACTTATGTATTTTCAGTTGTCTAGGTTTAGTTAGTTGTCTTTTTAGATATTCCCACCTGTGTTAGCGCAGTCTAGGGTGTCAGACTCGTAATAAATACTGTGATGTTATTTTTGGTTAAAAGAGTTACTTACAATAGAAATCTAATAATCAGTTGATTAAATTCTTCAAATATATAATATCGTTGTCAATTTTACTGTTTATCTGTTTTAAATTTCATTCAAAACTTCTAAAGTTTTGAATATTCATTATTTATTCATTTACAATTAAAATATATGTTATACATATAATCTACTTACCTTTATTTCACTTTATTAAATCATCTTTCTTTATTTTTATTTTTATTCATAAACTGCCAACCCGCCATGTTTATTAATTTTGTTGGTAGGTGATTTTAACGCTATCTGCTCCAGAGAGTGGTTTATTTTGGAACTATTCGATTCGTTTATTTTTATGTTCTTGGACACTTATAGCATCTGGCTGTCTCTTGAAACATTAATTGCCCCTAGCGGAAGAAATTATTATTCTCGTTTTGTTTTTTTGTTTGGTGCCAAGTTTGAATTAATTTTTAAAGATGAATTATGTTTCTTTGTAAAAATGTATCATTATCTTTTTAGTAATACCCCCAATCTCTAAATAATTAAGATTGTTTGCTTTATTCTTGCTTACAAATCCCGGCGAATGTTTTCTCCTAGGCCGGTGATTGTTTATTTTAAACAAAAATAACGTGTGTGTGTTTTGTCTTACTTATTGTTGTGACTCTCAAAAAAATTGGCGTCGAAAGTGTAAGGAAGGATCCGATCTGCGGATCCTTCAATTATATTTTTTTTTAAAGGTTCATGGTAATGTTATTCATCTAAAACTTCTAAAAGCTGTATAAACTCGTGAAGAAAGTTGAGTGGAAGCACTCAAAGAAGATCTTGGTGGAAATTTAAGGTCAGAGAGTTAAATATCGACGGAGCTTTGATTCAACATTTTTACCAGAGCAAGGACATTTTCGGGTGAGATCCAATCCATCTGTAAACATCCTGTTACGGATGTAAATAATTAAGCATAATCCTTAAAATTACTAAAGAAGGACAAATAATTTTCAGTTTCCAAACTAGAATTAATACTTTTTGTCCACCTCAGAACTATTTTTTTGTTTGTTTATTATTGTTACATGTTATAAAGAATAAATTTTGTTATTAAAATCTTATTTGCTTAAAGAAATATGTATATTCAACTATACTCACAATTCAAGTGAGAATTTAACAATTTCAAGTATTGCTTAACAATACTTTTAATAACATTATAATATACGAGGCATGCTTCATAGGTAGGGTTCATTTAAGAATATCATTCACTTCAATAATTAAAATTACTCTTTAAATTTAATTGTTTTATTGTTATTTACATCAATGTACATTGTATTTTCTTCTGAACTTGCATCCCATGTATAGCGATGCTCAGTAGAGTGGATTGGTCAAATCAAGAATAATAACCTGCCTCAGGAAGTCTTTGGTTGTAAGTGTCCAACTTAAGTCCAAACTTTAGGTAAAGTCCAGGGGTCTTGAGAAAAGGGGTTTTTCGTATTACCGCTGAGCAGTTTATGGGGATAAATTTATTTAATAATCAAAAATCTACCTATCTCACAAAATAAATGGGGTTGGTAGTTGGCGCCCAATAAAACACAATATTATATTATATATTATAGATTATCTAAAATTAAATTAATTCTTTCATTCAAAATATAGAAAAAAAACACACACATATATTTTTTTTTTTTTTTTTCATTACAGTGTCGCCTTAACGTGGGGCTATTGTTATACCTAAAGTTATTTTAAGGACTGTATAGGTTGAGGCCTGATTACACTAGGGCATATTTGTGATTTGAGAGGACAGTAAAATATATATTTTGAGGCCTGATTACACTAGGGTCTATTTGTGACTTGAGGAAGTAGTTGATGTTTCTTTGCGGCCAACTTACACTAGAGCATTTTTATGACAAGGCCAGATTACCTCAATTAGGTTTTGGATCATTTTACTTCGTATAGAAGGTTATGCAAGAGGGGCAATATTATACACGTAGCAAGGCACGTAAGCAGCTCGAAAAGATAAACATGGATGCCCAGCAACCATCGGTCAGTGGAGAAGCAGAGGAGTCAGAAGAGGAGGTTGAAATGCCTCAAGCCGAGTGCATAACAGAAGAATGCGATGATAGTTCTGTCACATCTTTGGAATCAATTGTTGTGGCAGATGTACAACAGATAGCTCACCAGGTGGAGGATAGTACGCCATTGGGGGCAGATGCCCTAGATAATAATACGAATATTTCAGCTGCGAGAAAGGAAGATGATGATCAAGGAACAGTGAAGGAATTTACTATGTTTGACCTAATGCAAGCATTGAGGGGGGACATGAAGTCACTAAAGGAAGAATTAAGGGACAGTGCTAAAAAGGACATAAAATCAATGGAGAAAAAAATGGACAATAACATGGAAAAAATGGACAATAACATTGAAAAAATGGACAATAACATGAAAAAAATGGAGAATAACATGGAGAAAATGGATAACAACATGAAGTCACTGAGGGATGATGTGATCTCAAGAATAGATGATCACATCGAAGAGTGGAGGTCAGTTCATGACCAGTTAGTAAAGAAGGTGACTTTGGTCGAGGAGCAAGTACAAGACTTGGCGGTAACTGGAGAAAAACTAGCGGTGGCAGTTACTGAAGTGAGAGTGCAGGTGGAAAACCAGGTCATCCAGCAGAGACAGTTAGAACAAGATTTACTGGCAACACGGTCAAGACAGGAAAATTTGGAAGAGCGAGTTAATACAAGAGTGGAGGCAGTGTCGGAGGTCATCAACCACCTTCGGTTGGATGTAAGCCAGGTCAGTGGACAACAGCAGGAGATAGAGGTGCAGGTGGAGAAGATCAAGACCAAGAACAGTGAACTGACCACTGAACAAAGGGTAGCACGAGAGCAATTAGAGAGGGACTTGCTTTTAAACAAGGAAGAGGTGGTGTTGATGAGGGGGCAGATCGAGAGCCTATCACAACAACTGGAGCAACAAGCGATTAACAGACCTAGCGCATGTTCTTATCAAGTGTTTTCTGGTGTTGGAGTCAGGTCCATGGAGGAGAGGTTGCCCAAGTTTGGGAAAAAAGGGACTCAGAACCCGGTGGCACATTTGACTGATTTGGAAGAGGTATTTGAGGGAAGTCAACTATCGGACAAGGAGAAAATAAAATTAGCTGGGAGCTCTTTGTTGGGAGCAGCGTCACCATGGTGGTCTGTTTGCAAGATGCACGTGACAAGTTGGAGAGATTTCAGAGAAAAATTTCTGTCAAGATTTTGGTCCGTTGAGATCCAAGGGCAGGTAAGGGCAACCTTACATGCTATGAAATATGCAGAACATTTGGGCAGTATTGAGCATTACTTTTCGGAGATGTTTGAGCGTAGCAGGAACTTTGATTCCCCCATTTCAGATGCTGAATTGATAGCTATGGTCACACAACAGCTTCCTTTGAGGATACAGGAGATGTTGTTGGGTTGCAGCTATATGTCTCTGGATGATTTTAGGGCCAAGCTACAAAGCGTAGATGGTTTGGAGGTGATACGTAGGAGGAGTAGACAGGGGTCACAACCAGAAGTCCCACGGCAGAAACAGAATGATGGTGGAAATGTTGAACCCAGGTACACAGGGTTCAATCAGCGGTCGAGGGATAGACCCGGTAATCTGCAGGACAACGGAAGACGTCAAGAAAATACAGGAACTGGGTGGAGGAATCGTTCGTCCCAGGGAACCAACAATTATCCGCATAGGTTTCCTCTCCAACCAGTGGGTAAAGCGATGCAAGATGTGCGGTACCAAGCCCCAAGAAGCCAGCCAGTCCCTCCGGCTCTACATTATAGTAATGAAGGATCTTGGAATCGTGAAGCCTTTCGTGCGCAAGGTGGACCACAAGGTAGAGGACCCCCACCACCACATCACAGACCATCATACCAGGGGCGGCAAGAGAATGGAGATGAGCGGTCACAGTCTGTGCAACCTAGAGAGGCAAGCGTACATGTTGTGTCACAGGAGGAAAACTGCCTACCTGCAATAGCCTAGCCCCAGGAGGATTGCAGGTGAAGAGATCGTTTGATGCTCATTTGGTAGAAGTCATGGGGGCACATACGTTAGGGTATGATTTAAGGGAAGAATTACTGCAGGAAGAACCTGAAACAACAGAAGATAGCATCTCTTGCCCGGAGGTTGTTTTAAGCGTGGAAGGGATGGACATTAGGTGTTTATTTGATTCCGGAGCTGAGATTAGTTGCGTGTCGGAGGAGACTGTGAGTAGATTGCTTGCTTCGGGTAGATCTGTGCCCATATTTCCAGTACCAGTGGTGAAGATATTAGGGGCCACGAACCGCCGGAGCTCACCTATAAACAAACAGATCAGATTGAGTATTAATTTCATGGGCATGACTATGGAAACTGTTTGTTTGGTTGTAAAAGATTTGGTCAAACCACTAATATTAGGAATTGATTTTTTGTCCGAATATGGTATTTCTTTGGATTTTCATAAGAAGGAGTTAAGTTTTGCGGAAGGTAAAGGCAATGCTGAGACTAAACAACAGACTAGAAGTTGTGAGTGGACCATAAACCAGGACCATAGCCTGCTAAGGGTGTTGTCGTTGGATATCAAGTCATCTGTGAGGTTTGGGGAGAATATGTCCCAAGACCACGACAATATACATACTCTCAACTCATATACGGAGTCAGAATTTCATAGTTTTGTGGAAGAAATACCTGATCTGCCAGCAGATCAAAGAGAGGAAGTGTTAGAGTTGTTAAAAGAGTGTAGGGAAGCATTTTCCGAGCAGCCTGGAAGGAATACTACATACCAGGCAGATATACCACTTACTAACTATGGGGAGTTCTTTCAACGCAGCTATCCTCTACCAAAGGCGTATGAAGCAGAACTAGACGAACAGATCAAAGCCATGTTACACTTGGGAGTGATCAGCCGGTGCTCCAGTCCTTATGTGAGTCCATTGGTATGCGTAGTAAAGAAGGATCGTACTGTTAGGCTGTGCCTGGATGCTCGTAAGTTGAATAGTTTGATCGTAAAGGATTATGAGTCACCTACCAACATAAGCGACATGTTATACGGGCTACAATCAGTAAAGTACATGACTACTGTGGACTTAACCCAAGGCTACTACCAATTAACTTTAAAACCGGAAGTAAGGAAGTTCACAGCTTTTCTGTACAAGTCTAGGCAGTATTGTTTCAACGTATTACCGTTCGGGTTAAGCAACGCTGTGGCCGAGTTCACCCGATGCATGGACCAGGTGCTAGGGGATAGCTGTCAAGACTTTGCCAGAGCCTATGTTGACGACATACTTATCACTTCTGCCAGTTTTTCAGAGCACTTAATCCATCTCAGGTGTGTGTTTGAGAGTTTGATTAGGTCAGGAATGACGTTGAAGTTGAGGAAGTCACTATTTTTCCGCAAACAAGTGCCATTTTTGGGCCACATCCTAACCAGAGATGGTATACAGATGGATACAGAGAAGCTGAGTGTCATTCAAGCTTTCAAGAGGCCAACATCAAGGACGCAAGTAAAGGCATTTTTAGGACTGGTTGGTTTCTACCGTGGTTACACCAGTGAGTTAGCAAAGGAGGGTTTACCTCTCACAGATCTCTTGAAGAAAGGACAGAGCTGGAGATGGACCCAGGTGGAGGAGGATTCTTTCCAGAAGGTGAAGACATTGTTCCTGATGACTAGGACGCTCCAACAACCTGTAACAGGACAACCTTTTTATGTCACCACAGACGCTAGTGCTTATGCTTTGGGAGTCACTATTAGCCAGAAGAATGATCAAGGACAACACAAATTTGTAGCCATGAATAGCCGAAAGCTCAATACAGCCGAAAGACGATATACTGTGACAGAAAAGGAGTGTTTATCTATAGTTTGGGCACTTCAAAAATTTAGACATTTGCTACTAGGTAATAAAATAATAATCTTGTCAGACCATCGGGCCCTTTCCTTCATGAAGTCTTGCAGGCTTAAAAGTGACCGGTTAACCAGATGGATACTGGCCATTCAAGAGTTTGGATTGGATTTTGAATACTTACCCGGCAAGGATAACCAGCAAGCGGATGCGTTGAGTCGATATCCTATGAACGCAGAGGGTGAACCAGAACCGGAACCATCACACGCTCCTGATAATTTCATGGTGCTGGTCGGTCAACTAGAAGGTGAGCCTGGCGTCGAGATGCAGCTTTGGGATATCCAGAAGTTCCAAGACCTAGATCAGGAGATTACTAGCATCAAACAACAATTGGGGTGGTCACCACATATTGGCCGGGTGACTAACAAGCCCAATACCCGGATTGGGAATAAGTATGTTATACAGGCTGGGCTGCTTTACAGAAGGAACAATTCAACAAACCCTCTGGAATTATCGGGACAAGTAGTAATACCAGTAGTTTTAAGGGACAAGTTAATAACACACACTCACCTAAAATTGGGACATTTTGGGGTATCTAAATGTTACAATGTGCTGAGGCGTTACGTTTATTGGCCTAATATGTATAAACAATGTGCATCTTTGATACCAAAGTGTGAGATCTGTCAAAAGTCCAAATATAGTAATCAGAACTTTGAGGGAGCCTATCAAGCGATAATCCCTGAAGGACCAAACCAGTTGGTGTCCGTAGATTTGTTTGGACCATTACCTAAAGCCACTAGGGGGTTGACGTACATCTTTTCAATGGTAGATGGTTTTTCTAAAATTTGCCATCTATACTGTTTGAAGAAAGCTACTGCTGAAGCATGTGTTGCTCGAGTAAAGAAGTACATAGCCAGCACGGGGAAACCGAAACAGATTTTATCCGACCATGGATCCCAATTTACAAGTAACAAATGGTACCACAACTTAGAGATATTAGGCATCCAAGCCACCCATAGCTCAATTCGTCACCCTGCATCGAATCCTTGCGAAAGAGGGATGAAGGAGATTGGACGATTTTTGCGGTGTTATTGTCACCATCAACATACCACATGGCCCATTTTTGTACCAATACTAGAAGAACTTCTGAATACTTTGGTGCACAGCTCCACATTACTATCACCTTATGAGCTACACTATGGAGTACGTCAGGGAACTTTCTTAGACAAACATTTCCATGACCCGATTTTGGATGAGGGGAAGACAAAGGAGGACAATCCGGATCTAGTGTTGCCCACTTTGATAAAGTTGGCTAAACAACGGTTGGAGCAAGCGGCCAAAGCGAGAAGCAAACAACAAAAGAAGAAGTCAATTCCATATTGTGTAAATGACAAGGTACTTTTACGGGCCAACCCTACTTCTGATTTTTTTTCTAAAGAAACCAAGAAAATGTTTCTCATATATTCAGGCCCTTATGTTATCACCCGTATCATCCACCAAAATGCATGTGAGCTTGCTGAAATATCAAGTGGACAGGTCAAAGGTGTGTACAATATGTCTTTGCTGAAGAAATGGATAGAGTAGATATTCGTGTTATTTTATTAATTTGTATTAAAAAAAAAAAAAAAAAAAAGGGTTTTTTTTTTTGTGGGAGTCGAGAAATCCCTGAAGCTCGGGTTGCTGTTGGAGGAGGGAATGTTTCAGAACAGAAGAAGGTTGTGGGAGTCGAGAAATCCCTGAAGCTCGGGTTACTGTTGGAGGAGGGAATGTTTCAGAACAGAAGAAGGTTATGGGAGTCGAGAAATCCCTGAAGCTCGGTATGCAATTGAAGAAGGAATAGTGTGAACAAAAGAGGTCCCTAAAAACTTTCATTTGAGGCACATGTCTAGGTGAAATAATACACATTTGTTTACATATAGGCCAATTCTGTTTTGAAGAAAACAAGATTTTTTTTTATTACAATTACTATTTATTTCTACCTTATTATACGTCGAGGAAAAATATATTTATGTCACCAAGGACCATAATTTGGTGAAAATCACCAAAGAAATGCCAAAGTACACCCCAGCGCTCCAATGAAGATGATAATTATGTGTATAGGAGGTTCTACGAGATGAAGAAGCGATGAGGAGAGTAATGTTTTGGAGTTTATGACAGTTGTCAATATGTTTGATTGCCCTATAAGTCCTCACTGATAACAAGACAGTGACGGTACCAATGTAGAGGTGATTTTTGTTTATTTGGAGGAACTACGTCTGATTGAGGGAACTACGATACTCAATTATTTTTCATAAAGGATCTACGGTTTATGGGAGAAAGCTACGTCTGATTGAGGGAACTAAGATACTCAATTATTTTTCATAAAGGATCTACGGTTTATGGGAGAAAGCTACGTCTGATTGAGGGAACTACGATACTCAATTATTTTGCATAAAGGATCTACGGTTTATGGGAGAAAGTTATGTCTGATTGAGGGAACTAAGATACTCAATTATTTTTCATAAAGGATCTACGGTTTATGGGAGAAAGTTATGACTTATTGAGGGAACTATGATACTCAATTATTTTTCGTGAAGGAGCTATTTACTCTGTTTTTCCAACAGAAGTAATTATTATTAAGTGATTATCAGTTACTAGCAAGGTCAACAATGTTATGGAGAGCGCTGGAATGATAATCTGTATGCAGCATGGTGTAACAAAAGCCAAAGTTCAGTTTCATCTAATTTTATGGACTATCTATTATTTTGTCTCATTTTTCCTCTAAAAATTATGAGGCCACTCAGATATTATACTATCAAAGAAAAGTCTATGGTAGAGCCTTAAATACCTTCATAATGTGTATTTCATCTTAATAAGATCTTGAAGACAGGTCAAGCAGTTGATCTAGTGCCAATATAAAGTAGGCCAAGAGTTGTTTCGCAGTGGGACCGCAATATAGCGAAGAATGCTAGAACAGAAGAAGGTTATTTATGTTATGTTATATTATATGTATGTTATTTGTAAGAAGAGTGATCAACTTGTTGTTTTGTTTATATATCAAAGCTAAAATCTGCATTTGACTGTGAAGAATTGAAGATAAAGAGAGTTAAATCCATTTTAACACTTTAAAAAAAGATATGATTTTTGAGTTTAATGATATGTAATTTAAATATTTCTTTTTGAGAACTGACATTAATATTGAGGGGCTGTTGGAAAGTACCCCTATGACAAGTTTGAGTAAGTTTAAATGTGTATACAAACATTTGATAATACTCAAGTTAGGCGTGGGCCTAAATTTTCAAATATTCTATTTCCTTTTCAACTATTTTAAAGGGTTATTATTAATATCTTTAAATGATACTTCTATATTACCTTGAAAAGAGTTTATAATAACTGGTTTCACTAAAAGAATTGAGAAATACAAGGAAATAAGGGTTAGCCTACTCTACGTTCTGTCAAGATGTGAAGAAAATGACTCAGAGAGCATTTGCTTTTTCAAGTTTTGAGGGAGAAATTATAAATATATTTTAATTATTTTAACAGGATAGCTGAAGAAGAGGATGTATTTGATATATTCATTAATGGAATGAAGAAATTCTGACTTTAAGGTCAAGGCCTATTCATTTTTCTGTGTCCAAGTGCCAAAACCACTAAAAGATTTGTTTCCTTTTTACAATTTAAGAGTACAAAATGTATAATTTTGGCAATGAAAATACTTTATATAGTTAAATAATATCCTTAAGTTAATGAACATATCCATCGGAAGTTAAAATAGCCATTTTATGTGGCTAAAGAGAATGACTACAAGTGTCACAAAGGTTGCGATAACTTGAGTTTCCACACCTACATTTGTTTTTAAAGTTTAGAGAGAGAAATATTTGTAATTTTCATTCAAGACTTCTACCTGATTTGAAGAAGGGTGTCTATTTGCCATATCAATTGAAGAAATTTAAGGATTTTAATGGAAAGGGTTCTAGGCCCTCAAGTTTTTATGGGATGAGAAGATTAAACTCAATATAAGCATGTTTCTTCTAAATTATTTTGTCTTTAAAATATATTTAAGTATGGAGAATACTTTTGTTAAGTAGAGGATGTCTCTAAGCTGCTAAGAAAATAACTGTGAATTCCAAATATTTGATTTTTCATTAAGTTATGAATTAAAAGGAAACAGCAAGTTTTCCAGGAAAACGTGTATTTTTAACTATATCGATTTAAAGTGAGTAGTTTGGTTATTTACCATAACCGTGGCATTAAATTAAATATATTATCACATGAAGAAACAATATTATAATCACATATATTTAATAGATTCTAACCTTACAAGCCGAGTGACCTTGAACTTGAATGTTCAATGTTGTGAAATGATCAGCTGATGTTAACAGCTGACAAACATGTGGCATCTCTAATATTTGGGAAGTTGTTGAAGTAATTCGTTCAGAATCTGGAAGAAAATACCATACCAAGAATATTTGAAGAGTTTTAAGTAAATTAAATAAACACACATTTTAAACCGTAACCCGAACTAGAGAGAGTAGGGTGCATTTTGAGTCGGGCTGTTGAAATTCAAATCCACTTTCATTAACCACGGAGATCAACTGAGCGTCAAAGTTTGATATCAGAAAATAACATCTTTTAAGTAGATACTACGCTCTTAATATAATAAATTAGATTAAAATCGTAGCATCGAGGGGCATTTCTGTGATGTTATTTTTGGTTAAAAGAGTTACTTACAATAGAAATCTAATAATCAGTTGATTAAATTCTTCAAATATATAATATCGTTGTCAATTTTACTGTTTATCTGTTTTAAATTTCATTCAAAACTTCTAAAGTTTTGAATATTCATTATTTATTCATTTACAATTAAAATATATGTTATACATATAATCTACTTACCTTTATTTCACTTTATTAAATCATCTTTCTTTATTTTTATTTTTATTCATAAACTGCCAACCCGCCATGTTTATTAATTTTGTTGGTAGGTGATTTTAACGCTATCTGCTCCAGAGAGTGGTTTATTTTGGAACTATTCGATTCGTTTATTTTTATGTTCTTGGACACTTATAGCATCTGGCTGTCTCTTGAAACATTAATTGCCCCTAGCGGAAGAAATTATTATTCTCGTTTTGTTTTTTTGTTTGGTGCCAAGTTTGAATTAATTTTTAAAGATGAATTATGTTTCTTTGTAAAAATGTATCATTATCTTTTTAGTAATACCCCCAATCTCTAAATAATTAAGATTGTTTGCTTTATTCTTGCTTACAAATCCCGGCGAATGTTTTCTCCTAGGCCGGTGATTGTTTATTTTAAACAAAAATAACGTGTGTGTGTTTTGTCTTACTTATTGTTGTGACTCTCAAAAAAATTGGCGTCGAAAGTGTAAGGAAGGATCCGATCTGCGGATCCTTCAATTATATTTTTTTTTAAAGGTTCATGGTAATGTTATTCATCTAAAACTTCTAAAAGCTGTATAAACTCGTGAAGAAAGTTGAGTGGAAGCACTCAAAGAAGATCTTGGTGGAAATTTAAGGTCAGAGAGTTAAATATCGACGGAGCTTTGATTCAACATTTTTACCAGAGCAAGGACATTTTCGGGTGAGATCCAATCCATCTGTAAACATCCTGTTACGGATGTAAATAATTAAGCATAATCCTTAAAATTACTAAAGAAGGACAAATAATTTTCAGTTTCCAAACTAGAATTAATACTTTTTGTCCACCTCAGAACTATTTTTTTGTTTGTTTATTATTGTTACATGTTATAAAGAATAAATTTTGTTATTAAAATCTTATTTGCTTAAAGAAATATGTATATTCAACTATACTCACAATTCAAGTGAGAATTTAACAATTTCAAGTATTGCTTAACAATACTTTTAATAACATTATAATATACGAGGCATGCTTCATAGGTAGGGTTCATTTAAGAATATCATTCACTTCAATAATTAAAATTACTCTTTAAATTTAATTGTTTTATTGTTATTTACATCAATGTACATTGTATTTTCTTCTGAACTTGCATCCCATGTATAGCGATGCTCAGTAGAGTGGATTGGTCAAATCAAGAATAATAACCTGCCTCAGGAAGTCTTTGGTTGTAAGTGTCCAACTTAAGTCCAAACTTTAGGTAAAGTCCAGGGGTCTTGAGAAAAGGGGTTTTTCGTATTACCGCTGAGCAGTTTATGGGGATAAATTTATTTAATAATCAAAAATCTACCTATCTCACAAAATAAATGGGGTTGGTAGTTGGCGCCCAATAAAACACAATATTATATTATATATTATAGATTATCTAAAATTAAATTAATTCTTTCATTCAAAATATAGAAATAAATACACACATAATTTATTTTATTTTTTTCATTACAATACTAATACATTTGGGTGCACAATTTCAAATTTCCTTAGCCAAGTATACAATGTGTCGGCTTTGTAGATTTATTTATTTTAGAATTACCCACACTAGTGTTCAAGTGTAATATTAGGTGTTCTGCTTTGAATATAGGCTTGTTATAAAAAAATTAAAAACCAATATGCCCAAGGTGAACTTCCAATGTTTTCTTAAGTGCAAAGTTTTCTGGCACAGAAGTTATAGCGTCAACACAAAACTATTTTGTTTATATTATAAATTTATATAATATATAAAGCAGTCTGTGTGTGATTATAGAAAAAGATTAACCACTTCTATATGGAATCGAAAACTTAATCGTTGCATGATGGTAGATATAACCAGAAGTCTCAAAATGGGAAATTTTGAATTCGATCACCGGGAATTAGTGAGTCCTGTGGGGGCCTAAATATAGAAAAAGCCTATCAGAGAAGGTAGATAATTAAAATTTGGCAGGCAGGTAGAGGTACAATTCAAACGAATCGAACAAACACTAAAATTTGAGATTTCAAAGTTGAAGTGGGTAAAATGTGGAAGAGGGAGCTAAAAATTTTCAAACTAATAGAAAAAAAATATTAGAAGAGGGTACAAATTTTAAAATTGGCATGAAACTTGGCAGGTTGGTAGAGGAATCGTCTCATATAACAAGAGAAATCTAAAAATGGGATATTTAAAAATGTGGCATTGGGTATTTGGGGGTCTTGTGGAGTCTAAATATAGAAATTACTATTATGGAATGAAGATAATTGACATATAACAGGCAGGTAGATTGGTGCCAACCAAAATAATCAAAAGGGTCCCATCATTTCATATTTCAAAATAGGACACTGTGAAAAAGGGATGGGTGTTATTATCTTTTCTGAGAATTTGGGGGTATTGGGAGGGTCTAAATATAGAAAAATATATATAATAAAACTTATATTTGTGTGGTTTTGTTTATGTAGGTGCTACAACTCTAAACCCAACAAACAAAAGTAGAAACTTGGCAAACATAGTTGAGGGTGTGCATCTCGGGTGTATTATTTTTAAATGTCTTGCATCTATTGCTAGACAAACATCTTAAACCACGTGAACAACGGTTTATATGTACATATAATTCATTCTTATTGGGTGCAGAATTCATTGGTTTTCTGTTCAACTTGATCACCAAGGAACAATTCCTCCCCAAATCAAAGGAGAGATTATAGGAGAAATTTCAATAATAAACCAAGGATATATAATTAGAATTCAGTGTAATTTGTTGTTGCACATTCAGTATTAGTAGGTAAAAATGTGAATATATTTTATTGATAATTTATAATTAAGTATTGACACAAACACTTTGTTTCTCCTATTAAAAGGGAGTTGATGGTGGGAGGGATCAAATATTGAGTTACAATGAATTTTTGATAATGATTATAGAATGAAGATTGAAGGATAGTAAGGAAGAGAGCTACCATGACTACATTGTGTGAAACTGATTATAAATTGTATCAAGACCGTAATTGAAGTCGGCTAAAGCAATAGTTTCAGACACGCTTGTGTTTAGAGAAGTCCCTACGAATTTTCAGATTGAAGAACGAATAAGATGAAGTATTTATTGATATTATTAGTTGTAAGTTTTCATTACACTAATAAAACAGTCAGAGAAACTCTTAAACACTTTTTAAGAATATTCTTATACGCTATATTTTGAGAGGAAAATTAATAAGAAACTACTTTTGAATAATTTTCTCTATCAGAAAAGGCCAAATATGTGAATCAATTTTAATGAATAGTGGGCTAATAAGATCTTGACACCGAATCTTAAAGTTTAACTATTTTATTAATACATTGACTTAAGGAGGCAGCCTACAGAAATGCTGAGATGCGTTGCAGACCATATATCCCACGTTAAATAAATTTTTCACTATTTCAAAATATGATTAATGCAAAAATGGATTTGAAAGGTTATTCAAATCTTAAATTCAAAGCTTTGTTATTCTTAAAAAAATCAGAAAAAGATTAAATTAGATTTTTCAGTGGCATTTAGTTCAAAATGTTGCAATTCTTAAATAAAAATAAATAAATCATAGATCTTAAATTTAAAAAAATCGTCAAACAAATAAAGTAATATTTTAATAAGGTCACAAAATAATTTTTGGGATAATTGAGGAATAGTTTAGTGGATTTTAAACTTCAGAGCTGTCATTATCATAATAAATACTGAAGGAGGTGATATACTCAACTGTGTTGTCTTTCTATAAAAAGTTTTCAATTGTGTGTTAGGTCAATAATCTATCTTGTAGCTCCATTTACAAAAAAAAAGGGGGGAGGGGGAAATGTCTAATATTTCCAACTAAAGCGAGACGACCGCTCTATGTAATAATGGTTCTCTAATGATTATAGACACGAGCACAACTTTTGGTTTTGGTTTCCTGGTGAGCCATCCTGTTCGTTGTAGGGGCTGTATCCCCCATAGAGAAGGGTAAAAAAGAAGAAGAGAAAAAGAGGTGTCAGAAGGTGAGAGTAAAAGGAAAGGTCGGAGGATCGGGAGGTAGTGTTCTTGTAACGAGAGTAGAGTTCGCCAGGGGTTTTGAGGCCAGCACATCGTGGTAATAATATACGTGTTCCAACCTGCCCGTGACTTTACCTCCCTCAGGCACCTCCCCCTCTAGCCCCTCCCTATACACCTCTCTTACTTCGAAACCACTGCCCTCACTCTGCGTGTAATATACCACCGCACAATCTCACACACACACACAATGTACCGACATGTCCATCCAGAAAATACACGTGACCAGTGAGAAAACCTCTCAAGATAATTTCCAGAGAAGAGATAGATTTATGTGCATGCTGCATCAAATATTACTACCCATTCAGGCTATTTATGCTTTCTATTTGAGCTAATGGGGATAATGATAAGGACAGTAGAACTAATAGGAAATGTACCAACATTTTTGCTCAGAGAAAGGGAGAGAAACATGTAGGGAAAACTATCATCAACACACCCAGCTGGTATTCGAACCCAAACCTCCTTACACCAGACCAAATTATCCTGACATTCAGTTTAAGTGTTCACTTATGCGAGTAAAATAAAAAATTTTGTTCGTTTAAATTAGATTTTTTATTTATTTTTAGCACCGCGTCTTATGTAAAGTTCGGGTTATACCCTTTTCTTCCATTTATAATTCTGAGACAAAAATGACTCATAATAAGTCCATTCAGGTAATGTATGCTGACTTTTGAACTTTGTATTTGCGTATTTGCGAGTTTTAGAGGGTTAATAGTGGCATTTAATATTCAGTCAAAATTTGGATACAAAATAGTTCACTTATAAGTCTTTCTTCATTCTCAACTAAACCATAAAAATAATATTAATGTATTGAAAACCGTTTATGATAACCTATATTACAATCAGTAAAGAGTACCCGTCATTTGGCCTAAACTTTAGGCCAAATGAATTAAGGCCAAATAACTTAAGGCCAAATGACTTTAGGCCAATTGACTTTTATGCCAAATGACTTCTAGACCAACTGATTTTAGGCCTACTGCCGCATCTCCGCTGTAAATACACCTTCAAGGACCCACACCGACGGCCGAACAGTCCGAGCTCGTATGTTCATCCCGTGCGTATTTCCCCTTGGCAATGAGATTAGTGTTCAAATCCCGGTCAAGTACCCATAATGTTTTTGGAACTTTCGTTTTATTGTGGTTTAGCTATCCTTTCACCGCGTGAATGTGAGTGAGTTGTACCTTCTCAACTCTCTTCTATTATTTTGTCGCAAATATGTTTTGTGTTAAACGTATCACACTCCATTTGGTGAGCCAGCAAGCAAGATATAGCAACTGAGCTGCCACCACTTACAGCGATAGAGAGTGCCAACATTTGAGGATAAAGAGTGTCATGTGGTCAGCACAACTAGCTTTCCAGCCTAAAACACAGTTCTCTAAACCGGAGCTGCTACTTATTTATTCATGTAGCTCCTCATTTGTCCTCACGAGGCTGAGTTTGACCCCTTTCTAGACCAAATGCTTCACAGAGAAATTTTAGAATCACCGGGGAGCGAAACCGGAACCTCTGGATAGCAAAATTAGTATTTTACCTAAAGTAGGTATGTAACATTCGTTTTTAATTTGTTTCACTATTTTAAATAATATGTCTATATCACATTTAATTACAAAAAAAAAATTCAAAATTATTCTCTAGTATGGGGAAAATTGGAAAACCATCGGTGTTGGCCAGATTGTTATATTTTTAATTATTCGTGGTTGGTTGTGAAACATGGTATCTTTCCTTAGATGATGAAAATTAATTTAAGGTGTTCTAGAACTAGGTGATTAGGAAGATATTGGTCCAAAAAGGGTGAGTCATCTAGGGAGTGGAGGAAAGCTACTAATTATGAGTTATATATCCTATACTCCTCACAATACACTGTTAGGATTGTCGCTACCCCGCTTCCTGCAGGCCTAATCTGTTAGGATAGCTTGCGGAGAATGATAGGGGCGGTGGATAAATAGATGTGTGGGTTCGTATTTTATAGAAGGCTTTGGCTTTTAGGCTTTATTAAAAAACTACGGGTTACTTAAAAAAAGTGATTTGAAAAGATGTTACAAAAAGATGTAGGACTTTGACGTAGAAGCTCGTGAGAGGACTGGCTTGGATTAGGAACACCCTAACACCTCCACAGATTCCAACCCGGTACCTTGGAAACGACCGTTGCCCTCCAGCACAGGTACCCGATGACCCGATGTTCCAATACACGTAGCCCCGATAACGGGCAGAGTGACCCTCTGAATAGATATTATTTTGTCAGCCTCGATAGCTCTAAATCAGAACCATTTATACTTTAAATTGGCCCAATTGCAGACAATGACGAAGACAAATTGTTTTGAATTGTCAGCGGTTTAATCCTACTGTTTACTAACTCATCGTGACAATTAAACTAGGCCAGTTCTTTCGCTCTCTTCTTTCAACACCATTATGTTAGTTTTAAACAAACCTCTCCAATTTAGGGCAGGGCGATTACAGGATAATCGATTATCGTATATTACGTTGGACAGGACATGCCGTAGGAATGGGAGAATCTAGAACTATAGTCAGGGTAGTGAATGGCAACTCGATGGGAAGAGACCATTGGGAAGACCTAGATGCAGATGGGAAGATTACAATAGAATTAACATGAAAGAGTTAGGTTGTCATGAGGTGGACTAGATAGAATAATCTCTAGACAGGGATAGGGTGTAATAAGGTGGACTGGATTGAACTAGCTCTAGATAGGGGTAGTGTGTAGTGAGGTGAACTGGATAGAACAGCTCAAGATAAAGAGAGAGTGTGAATGAGGTGGATAAAATAGAACTAGCTCAAGATAGAGATAGGATGTTATGAGGCGGACTGGATTGAACTAGCTCAAGATAGAACAGGTGTATGAAGCGGAATTAATATAACTAGATCAAGATATATATAGGGTGTAATGAGGCGGACTGGATTGAACTAGCTCAAGGAGGAAGTTAAGGTGTAGATCAGTGGAAGGATGGATAGAGCAGCTATGAAGCTAAATAGGGTAGTGTGTATGAACTGGATTAATAAACTAGCTCAAAATATAAAGTGTAATGAGGCGGACTGATACAATTAGCTCAAAATAGGGTTAGGTAGAGTACATTTTTAAGCGCTTCAATGAACTTTCGAGTTCCTAATGCCAAAGAGTAAGTAAGCATCACACAGTATCGTAATGATTATCCACAGTATCAATCCTGATAACTAAATCAAGTTTAATCAAGTGAAGAATTTCAAACCAGACACGGAATTATAATCCAGGAACCTATGACATAGCGCACACATGCTCTACCAATGAGTCATGCTACGAGTAGTTCGTAATATAGCCGGTAATATCTTGCACCACTTGTTATTGTCCTGAATGTAGTAACTAATGAAGTATCGGTTACTTAGAGTTACCCACACGTGATTGTGGATAGATCTGATTGGACAATACTTTCACCAGCTATCACAATTATGACTAATTACAATGAAAAGCTGTTCAAAATTGTTCTGGTAAAAATACAAACCATAATATTTCAGTTGTACAGCATTGGCTTTAGAGGCCGAAGGTACCTGGGTTGGATTCCCCTTTCCACTTTGTTACATTTCACTTAATTAAATATAAATGTGTAGAGTTTTGACAAAAAAAATTTTGATTAACATGTACAATAACCTATCTCCAAAAATGTACTTAAAATTTGATTTAATGTTTCGAGTAATAAATTGTATTTACTTTACTATGTTAAACTATTTTATATTAAATTGACTTGAATGTGTTTTATATTGAAATAAGGCATTTAGTATCAACATAATTATTATTATTAGTTCAAGTGTGTCAAATTTAATTTATATTGTTGTTAATTTTCTTTAAATCATTTGTCTGCTATTGATTAACAAGCAAACGCTTTTGGGGACCTTCCTTATTAATTTCATTGCTATAAAAATCTTTTAAAGTTTGTATCCTTGATTTAATATTTAACAATAAAATATTAAAGCATCAATAAATATGTTGGTATTTTCATATAACAACTAAAGGATTAAAGGAGGTCCCCAAAAATGTTAGTTTTAGAACATAAGTTTGTTTATCAAGAGATCACCACTTGTTTGCCAAGATAAATATAGAATGTTAAAAGCCGTTAACAGCTTTAATACCTTTAAAACATTCTTGTAGCTAGCAAATAGAAACCCAATTACGTTAAAGTAGTATTTAAAAAAAACTGTTCTATTTTACACAATTCAGTATAGGAATTTCTTGAAAGTTTTATACCTTCAAGGCACGCTAAACGAACATTGTTCAGGAAAACATGGAAAGTATCACGTATCTGGCAAATGGAGTTGATTTCCTCGAGTGCCGGGATGTAGTCTACCTTCTTCCTCCCCCCCCCCCCCTTAACGATTTCAATGTCTTCACTTTCTGTAAAGGTATTTCTTAAACCAATGTTAGGATTTTAGAAATAGAGGAAAAATTTAAGGTTTTTTAGGATGTTTGCTGTTCACTGTAAAAACAATTTTAAATCTAAGGATATCATAAAAGAAAATTGAAGTTAATTAATTTAACTGAAAGATTTTTTTTCAAGAAAGTGAACATTGTATTTTATTAGAGCATTAGAATAGACTCGAAAAAACAGTTTTTAACTAAAATGTTACTATACTTGCCCTATTATCTTTATAGCTTGTTTGAGTAAACACAATCTGTATTGGCTCTTAATAAATGATATTTTTTTATTTAAATACAGCTAATACGTGGGACAGTTGTCAAACTTGTCTATTCTAGTTTGCGAGTGATGTGCATTTGGCGTTCAAATCCTGACAAGGTGTAGTAAGGCTGGTTACCCTAAAAGGGTTTCCCACTCTTACTTTATACAAATGTGTGTACATTTCCTTTATATTATTTATTTCTAATCCCCACCCCATACTTGTATTTAGTAGGGATAGACCAGACGGATAATAAGACGCGGTGTGATAAAACCAATAAATGTATGTTTAAAAAATGACACTTTGTCAATTGAGCCCAATAATGTGGCCCAAATAAAATGTTCTTATTATATAGTTAAACAAATATTTGGTTAAATGATTTTGTGATATATTTTAAATGAATAGTTGGTAAAATTTTCTTATAATATATTTTCAATTAATAGTTGGTAAAATGTTCCTATAATGTTTTTTAAACGAATAGTTGATAAAATGAGTAAAAGTTATTATTATTATTATTACTATTATTATCATTATTATTATTATTATTATTATTATTATCATTATTATTATTATTATTATTATTATTATTATTATTATTTAAATTAATATTTGGTCAAATGTACTTAATACATTATTAAAATGAATATTTTGAAAGCTATTTTTATTACATTTTAAAATGAGTATTTGGTAAAATGTTCTTGTCACTGTAATTGCCCTGCTCTAGATTGAGATGTTTGACTAAAACTAACAGAACAGTGTTGAAAGAAGTGAGCGAAAGAACTGGTCTAGTTTAATTGTCAGTCGAGTCAAGTTAAGTATTCCTTACTAAGCCAGTTATCTCACACTTTTCTACGTCAAGGTCTTTCTTTATATCTGTTTGTAACATCTTTTTAACATCACATTTTTGTAGTAGCTCGTATTGATATTAATAAACCTTAGGAAACTGATCTTTCTATAAATTACGAATCCAAACATCAATTTTCCGCCTTCCCTATTCTTCCCCGCAAGCTATCCTGACAGATTAGTCCCGCAGGAAGGGGGGAGTGACATTACATATTTAAATAAATATTTGTGAACAGTATTCATACATACAAAATGTTTTATTTCAATAATATAGACATTCCTATTTTTTTAAATAACCATTTTTATATTAATGAAAAACCAATAAAAAGGCTCAGGTGTAAATTTATAGTATCAATAAATAAAAAGATTCACAAGATTCAAGATAATATATTCAAAGCAAACAACACTCTACACTGACCATATTTAAATCCACAATACATTCACTCATAATATGTATTTAACTAAAAATTGAAGCTTTAACAAAGTGTTAAAAATATTATTTCTTTTAATAAAGACTTCTTTAATAATAATCGCAAAATTTGGAATAAATCAGAAGTTTTAAAACAGAAACAAAAAACTGATTCTACAAAGGAAGAACTTACTTCGATACAATAATGTAAGGGATCTAAAATCCAGCCTTTAAATAAAAATATTGTAATTTTTTGGCTAGCAAAATTTTATGTGCGTTTTTTACTTTCTCTCTATCTTACAGGTAGAGAAAGTATGGTGATCGTCAAAAAAATCGAAGTCGAGATTTTGATGAATTTTGACGTTTCATGACTTCCTGAATCCGAAAAAGTGGTTTTTGAATTTCCGTCTGTCTGTCTGTCTGTCTGTCTGTACCTCCAACTAGAGCCTAAACAATTTTACCGATTGAGCTGAAACTTGATATCTAGGGTTTTCATAGGGTTGCCCCGAGGTGTTTTTGGAATTGGAGATCTACCCCTAAAATTAAGGGTAGTTTACTGAAGGGAAAAAACAGAAAAAGTCGATTTTCTCAAAATCGGCTCTAACGATTTTGATTAAATTTCATTTATGAACAATAATAAATATTCCAAACAAAATGGCTACTCTCAATATTTCGGCAAAATCGCATTAAGGGCTCCGGTCTGATGCGTAAATTAACATTTTTTATAATAGCTCCGAAACTATTTGAGATATGAAATTACTTAGCATTACAAATAAGTATATATATTTATAATACAAATATTTTATTCGAAACATATTTTTATAAAATCAATAATTTTTAATCTATACGCAATTATATATATATTTTTAGCTTTTTGGACATTAAAGCTTAAGTATTGCGATCGTAAAAAAAACTAACCTGAAATGTTGATGGATTTCGACGTCTCATGACCCCCCGAACCCTAAAAAATAGTCTTTGCAATGCCGTCTGTCTGTGTGTCTATTAAAACTTAAAATTAAGGGTAGTTTACTGAAGGGCAAAAAGAGAAAAAGTCGATTTTCTCAAAATCGGCTCCAACGATTTTGATTAAATTTCATTTATAAACATTAATAAATATTCTAAACATAATGGCTACCCTCAATATTTCGGCAAAATGGCTTTAAGGGCTCCGGTCTGATGCGTCAATTAACATTTTTTTAAATAGCTCCGAAACTATTTGAGATATGAAATTACTTAGCATTACAAATATGTATATATATTTATAATACAGATATTTTATCCGAAACATATTTTTATAAAATCAATAACTTTCAATCTATACGCAATTATATGAATTTTTTTAACTTTTTGGGCATTAAAGTTTAAGTATTGCGACCGTAAAAAAAAAACTAACATGAAATGTTGATGTATGTCGACGTTTCATGACCCCCACAATCCTAAAAAATAGTCTTTGCAATGCCGTCTGTCTGTGTGTCTATAAAAACTTAAAATTAAGGGTAGTTTACTGAAGGGCGAAAAGAGATAAATTTGGTTTTCTCAAAATCTACTCAAACGATTTTGATTAAAATTCGTATCTAGGCGTTGATTAAGATTATAAATAAACTGGCTATTTTCATTTTCCTATGAAAATGATTTTTAGGGTACTTTACAGAAGCGTTAATTTCCGTATCTCCACAACTATTGGAGAAACTAAACAACTTATCATTGTAAAATTGTTGGACTATCAGAAATAAAAAACTTTTATTTGACATATATTTTTATAAAAGCAGCAGTTTCTGAGATATTTGCAAATATATTAATACAATTTTGTGAGCTTTAGTTGTAAACATATACTACTTAAGTCTTAACGCAATAATTCTCCAATGCCATAGAGTAATTAAATATAAGTATCTAAAAAAGTATGTTATTTTTCCTTAAATCTCTTAGGAGAAATGTTTGAATAGCAATGATCTATCTCCATTTTAGACTCAATAGTCAATATTTACATTTTTTATTGGTCAAAATGTATAAATGAATAATTAAATATCAATGCGATGACTTGAAGATTTGCAACATCTTATAAAATGTTAAAATTTTAACCAGAAATCGAAATTTTAATACGAAGTGTTGACCCTTGTGGAATACATTAAACTGTTTGAAATGCTCTTAGGTGGACAAAGATGCGCCTCTTTTCTCATTGATTCTATATCATTGTATATTATTTTATGCGTGTTCTTATGTGGAGTGGTGATGATACAATGTACATTATTCCGTTCAGAAATCTTAGGAGTTTATAGAAAGAGATAGAAAGTCTGTGCGGTGTGCCTAACCATTTATTTTATTATGTATTTTGAGATAAATTTAGGAACTTATTTTAAAATGAAACATAAGTTTACTTTAATTTTAATAGTAATAGTATAAAAAGTGCATTTAAAGTACGTTATCTAATAGGTTTTAGGTGGATAGTTAATTATTTAAAAGTGTTTAAAATCAATTTGCACGACACAGCCACATTTAATACCCCTGGACAATCAATCTGAATTGACATTCATTAGTCATTTATGGACAAATATTTGCCATCTTCACTGCTTGAACTCTTAACATTTTAGATCAAATTATAAATAATGTTGATTAAGAAGTTTGTATTAATTGAGGAGGAAGCGATTATTAAATTAATTTGTTGGTCGAATTACAATTGTTATGGTTCAAAGTAAAAATTTAATGTGATGATAATAATAGACCTATAACAAATAAATATATTAGGTTTATAAAACCAGTCAAAATATAATAGAACTGCACACAAAATTGTAATTAAATTTTTCAATATAAATTTAAGAAACATTATGTATAGAAGCCTGATGTTAAAAATTGAATATTGTATGGAATTTCTTTGGTAGAATGTAAATATACCTAGATACATTTTTATAGTACTATTCTGCCAAAGAAATTCCATACAATATTCCATTTTTAACATCAGGCTTCTATTCATAATGTTTCTTAATTTTATATTGAAAAATTTAATTACAATTTTTTGTGCAGTTCCATTATATTTTGACTGGTTTTATAAACCTAATCTATTTGTTATATTATCACTAAAAAATATCCATCCGGATTATACGATTATGTACTAATTACGCCAGTGGTTTTAGGGATGAGGAATATAATATTAAAGGAAGTGTACACGTATTTGCGTAGAGGGTGAGTGGTTAACAATTTTGGAAAAGCCACCCTCAGTACAACCGACCAAGATTTTATTTTTGATCCCCCCGTCATCGTTAGTCTAATCTACCACGAGAGTAGCGCGTTAGACCACGCGGCCACCAAAGTGGGTTATTATTGTCACATTAAGTTTGACTTTGCACTATATCACTACTTTTGTAATTTGTCCACTAAGTTAATCTGTTAGATCTTCCTTCCTAATCGCTTGAACTATATCAATGAAATATCATATATGTTCTAGCTTATTGCTGACCATTCTCAATCTCAAGATAATGTCTACTTGTAGACAAGCTCAACAATGACACAATTTTAACAGTGATAAGTTTCAGTCTTAAAAATAACAAAAGAATCAGTAAAAAGTATACATGATTTTAAAGCGCAGGGCACTGCCTTGTGTGTAGACATTTAGTCATCCTGTGAGAACAGAACGGTGCCCGGATGGACGTTGAAGGCTGTCTACATGGCATACCTGCAATGAGATGACGTGATGATAGGCATCTTGAATGTGTGGAGGAATATCTATAGTACCACAGGGAATCAAACCCGGGATCTGTTGATCAGTAGCCAGGGTTTCTAACCACTAGACCAATAGATAGATGCGTCTTATGAAGTATATCTAAACAATTAATGTGTATACCGATACTTTGTGTTTGTAAGTAATTACAAGGGTAAATCTAATATTTTAAAAGTGGTAAACATTTTCAGACTATATCCCAAACTAAGGTATTTGTGAAGAAGAGAGAACTTCCCCTCAATGTTTAATGGAATGAAAAAATATTTTAAAATAAAAGGTTTCAAAGATTTCCTAAAATTAACAAGGTACATAAAATAAACACAGCCCTCATCAGTGGACACGATTTTTAAACGTCCATTTCATCGAGTCTGGTTTGAAGGAGACAGGAAGATCGGGACTTAAAAACTTTTTGATGCACCTAGGGTTTTTTCCGCAATAGTTTCCACTCTATCTTTAAGTAAAAATGGGTTCATTTCCCCTAGATTTCATGTACCACGTCTCTATCCTAGTAGGTTTGTTAAATGAGGATAGCCTGAATTAGTAGTAAGACGCGGTGAAAATTTCAATTAAAAATGACAACAAATCCAGTGGCAGTTTAGCTATATTTTTATAAGTGGGAAGTTAAGGAGTACTAGTCAAGAAATATAATTTTTGAGTGGCGCTTTCTCCCAAGCCAAATGATATGATTAGGGCCTCCCCCAGTAAGTGATTGAAATTTGGATGCTGCCAGTAACTATTTTTAACTGTGCAATATAAATATGTTGATTAATTAATTAGAGAAGTCTTTATTCACATGAACTTTTTTGTGAAATGTACGGTACATGACTCTATAAACAAATTAGATTTTTTTAATAATATGATTTTAAAGAAGGGAGTGAAATAAATCCACAGGGGGTGGATTTATACCGGAAGAGGGAGCTCCCCGCTAGTGTTTCATCTGCTTTGCCAAACAAAATATTAAAATCTCATAGGAGAACATTACTCTTTATTTATATTAAGCTAATATTCTCCCTCTAATGGACACATCATACCAGGAACTACGGACGTGAATGATTTGGAGAATTAGAATATGTCCATGTCCATACTATCCTATAGCTTATTCTTGGGGGAAGGGGGATTCACCAAGCTATGAATATACACCCTTCACCTCCCAAGCCTCATATAAACAACCCCCCAACAAAATCGGAACGCATACTGTTGTGATATATCCTCAACTGTAAACTTGACAGCACAGGTAAAGTGTGTGACACAAAACTAGGACCCCGAGGTTTGAATCCCGAGTGACTAAATGGGGGATAACTTGTATATGGCTCACCACCCTCACTGTATATGGAAGCTATCTCAGGTTTATTTAACTTAACGCAATATATTAAATTCTTCTTAGTTCAAATAGTTTACCAATTATTGAGATATTGCAACATTTCATTTATCTTAATATCTTAATATCCAAGACAAATATTGCTAGAGGCTTTCCACAATACTTTATGTATCATTAGTAATATGTTTTGCCTTGGTGCACTTTACAAAAATATTATTAGTGGCTTAATTTAAATTGTAAATTATAAAGTGTGTTAAGATTAAACTCAAAAGTATATTGCTGTAGAAATATGAGGAAAAAAACTTTGGAGAACTTAATGTGGTAGCCAATATTGACTATGCCTAACAAAGATATGACCTAAGTCAAATATAAACCCCCTCCCCCAGACCAGACAGGAGTGTTATTTACCCCACCATCCCCACCATAATGTACGAGCTCAAAACAAGCCTGTGAGTGGTGCAAACAAAGATTATTCTCAGGCTGTTATTTTTATTTTAGGTATTTAACCTGCATTCTACGAACCGACTTATTAAATCAGCCCATGAGAATTTCTATGAACGAGAGAGAAACGGCCTACCGATTTTTCCATGAAAGATATTTTCACATACCTTCAAGTTTCTTATACATGCCACAATTATTGTCATGGGACCGACAACTTTACTTAACCTCCGAAGGAAGTTGTGCTACAGATTTGTATTTCTCAGGAACAATCCGTCGACCCTGGCTGGGTTTGAGCCCGGGAACATCAGCTCCTGCGGCGAGCACTTAACCCAAGACTACCAAGGTTTGATTCTAGATGTTATTAATGCTATATTATATACATATAAATTACAAGTTGTTCTTATGCCCATATAGTCAGTGACATGTTTTTAAATACCTACTTCATATTAAATATGTAATGTCTATTCCCTATACACAAGTGACACAAGTATCAAATTTAAATTTTATAAATAAACACGCTAAACATTATTTCAATCTACAAACATATTATCGTTGAGTGGATTTGAAGCCGGACAACATTATAGGATTACATATCCCGTAAAACACATATGTGGAATATATATCTATACATACACAGATACATGAGGGTTATTTCAGAGAGGAGTTTAAAACAGATTGTTGTGTTAAACCTGAAAAAAAAACCTCTTTCGACAAAGCTTCACCCCTCTTCTTTCACAAATACCCCCTCCTCAATCCTAAAAAAAAAGCTTCCCCTCACACCTATGACCCCTTCACAGTGTGACAAGTTTATATCGACAACAGGCATACTTTTTTTCAATCTCACCGAGTGTGGGGGAGGAGGACCCATACATTCCCAATGCCCCCCTTTCCCAATAAATTCTCATTCCCTATTCCCACTTGTGTACATAGCACAGGTAACGCTGAATACATCAGCCTCTGATAGCTATCATTACATGTTATGAAATAAATTTGAACTATTTGTATGAATAAATAAATAAATCGTTGCACACCTACAAAAAATAAACCTTTATATTTATTAACGTTGAAAATTACAAATAGAAAATAGTCGCGTTTCATTTACATGTAGCCGGAATAAACCACTAAGCTATATGATGTCGAGATAAAAGAAGCCTAAAAGATGACGTCACAGAAACTAAAGGAAGTGATTTAACAGATGCTATCAGGCTCTAATCATTCAGGATGTTCCCTACCACAACCTCCAATGTTAAACGTCACAATCTACGTATATTAATTAATTTAGCATCGCGTCTTACTACCCAATCGAGTTATGTGCTCAAGTACTAGAACTACGCTAATAGATTAGGAATTGGGAAGGTTGAATTTAGAGGAAGCGAACCCGCATTTTCGTGAGGGATATTGGAAAACCATCTAGGAAAAACCACCCCCCCAGTTCGCCCGACTGAAGATTCGAACCTTTATCTACCCGTCCTCGGCATCAGAGCTCAACACGAAACAAGCACGTTAGCCAACTACTCCGACGAGGCGGGTCTCTACATAAAAGTATAGATTTTGTGAATAATATCTGTTTGTGATATTCTCTAACCTCCTTTCTTCCTACCCTCTACAAAGAGTTTTGACTTTAAAAACCTGTCTATTAACAACACAATCTTAAACATAGGGATAACGTGTCGCTTATTTTCAAACAGGTTTAACTACATGTCCAGGCTGTACGCATTTTAACTATGCCAATGGTTTAGGGATGAGATAGTTAAAAATTATAATAAATGTGTATACATTCATCTAAAGGGAGACTGTAAAACCATTTTGGAAAATACACACTATTTATGCCAGGTCTTTGTCACCGGTAAACCAGACTGGACGAAATTTACATTTAATCCACGTGCCCATAGCTAAGGTTATAAGAAAGGTTATTTTACAGAAAATACACCTGCATTAGCGTGTAGAGTTGGATGTTAATACAACAGTGCTAGAGCACATATGAAAAACACTAATTAATTAATTCCGGATCTCAATTGTTTTCAGATAAGATTCGAACCTTAACTTTTCACGTTGATGGGAATCCAGTAGATTGCATTACTGATGCCTTGGACTGTGCTTACCATCAGTGCGAGTAGATTTATCTTGTTCCAAGGGAATCAAGCTTATTCCCACTTTTGTAAACACACCCTCTATTTAGTAGTATGCTATGAACGGCAAATCAACATAGATGAATACATTTCAAATAGAACAAGAGTTCGGAAATTTCTCAAAGAACATAACCTAATAAGATATATAGCTAGTGTATATTTTGGGATGGAATTATTCATTTTCATAATAATTTTGTCTCTAAATAGGATATATAATTTTAGGGGTAGCTTTTGAGTTGTTTCAAAGGCAAGAAATACGTAATGAGATTGGACTAGTAAATTGTTTTCTCCCAATCAGTATTAAGCTCGTCCTCTATAGCCAATAAACATACATTCATTCATTACGCTATTGTGTATGTGGGTGGTCAAATTGATCATAAGGGGGAAGAGACCAGTCAACTATTATAGTACAGTTCCGTCAAGTATTTCTAGCCCTGGTAGCAACCAATGAGCCATAAAAAAAGTTTCAAATGGATGCTCTGAGATTAAAGCATTATTATATAGTGACGTACTGTGTATTTTTACTTTACAAACTGAATTAATTTAGAACTAACTCTGACACTATAATTTATTACTATTATGCTAGGACTATACTTTAGCGGTAAAAAAAAAGTTGTTTTCGTTACCCTTTCTCACCACCCGTTAGGGCTATTCGCATATACTAACTACGATAATTTGTTAGGGTTGAGGAAGGTTAAATTGGAGGAAGTGTAGCCACGTATGCGCATAAAAAAGTGGAAAACTATTTTGTAAATACAAGCCTCAGTAAATTTTACTAGGATTTGAACCTTAATATTATAATTATTGGCAGTCCATGTTATTGCGAGTATGACTCCTTGGACTATTCGACCACCGAAACAAGTAAAACAATGCTAATGGCAGCTTTCTCTAAGATAGATACTTTTCAACCATAATCTACCTATTATTTTCGATAAGTATATTCAGAAAAATTATTCAAATATAAAAAAAACAATATCATTGCCAGTACTGAACCCCAAACTCCAATTTCAAAACTAAACATTCTAAGCTTGTGACTAACCTTTAGATTATAGAAAATATCTCTATTGACTCTAATGTTCTCTAATCATTATTTTTTTACCAATATCTAATAAACTCGCGCATGTTGGTCAGCAATTATCATTTACACCTTATTTTATTTCTTTGTTAATAAAGAAGTTTCACAGTGATATGGGAGCCACATCAAATGGGATAGTGTTAGAATGATATTCGTGTTTCTTAAGGTGGGATGGAGGGAATGATAGAAAAGTCCAGTGCTTTTCAGTTTTTATGGCAAAACCTTTTTGGTTAAAATATTGCTTCATTACAAAGATAGAGTTTAACTTACTTCACATGTTGATATCAACATTTGTTGATTATCCTTCGTGAGCAAAGCGACATTAGATGAGAAAATTTTTAAATGAAGAGACAAAGTTGTCATTAAATTGCCCGACACCCTTGAGAGATATTCAAGAACCTTTGAGGTCAGCATGGGAAGAAAATTTAATTCTATGTTTGTACCGGAGCATTAATTTAAATATTTTGGCCAAAAAATGTTTTGTCATAAAAACTACAAAAATTCTGGGATTTTATCGCATCTCCTACCATCCCACCTCAAAAAATATGTTATGCTCATGTCATAAAGTAGAGTAAGTCACACAAATTTTAGAACAAATTGTTAGAGTAACAAAATCAAATCTTTTTAAACAGTAATAGACCTCGTTTAAAACTTTTTTTAGAAACCAATTTTAAAATTTTTTTATTAAATTAAGTTTTGGATTGTAATAAAAATCGTGTAGCATGTGGCTTAGAATGTTAACTTATTAATTTTAGGGTTTGTTGGATCTCTATCCTTATTTCATTTAGTTCTAAAATGTGACAGCTAAATAATAACCAACATCGATGGACACATGGAATGAATGTCAAACTTGTCTAGTCCGGTTTGCCAATGACGAGAAGCTCTGGTTTCGAATCCGGGCAGGGCGTACTGAATATTTACTAAATACTAAATTACTAAATATTTTGCCTCTTGCCCTCCATAACAAATAGGGTACCTATCCCTTCCCATTAATTAAACATTTCACCCCTATCCTACCACACATTAAGAACGAATTCCCTGGACGGATGGAAATACATGGAGGAAGAAATAGTTAAATAACTCAGAAAATATGTTTTGTCTCTGTAGTTGACATTTTAAATATTAATTATTACTAATATTAAAGCAATCTATTAAATGTTATATCTAAATCACTTTTAAATTAAACCAAATAATTCAAGTTTTAAATGTGATAAAATATCTCAAATAAATGGATAGCAACAATAATAATTTACCATATTTTACTCAACATAATTGTCTCGCTAATTTTTAGAGGATTGAGTACTTGATGTTGTAAAGAGAAATGTATTTGTAAAAACATTAAATAAGGCTACCCTAAGAATGTAGGCAAATATAAAGTTTCCACTTTTAATGATTTTTTTGTTTTTTATCCACAGGAGTCAGTGATCACATGATCTAAGGTGTCAAGATATAAATAAATAGGTCTTGATTTTTTTTAATACGCTTGATGTATAAACACTAAATATTCCTTAGATTTTTTTAGCACCGCGTCTTACTACCGAACGATTTATACGCCTATGTATTTAATTAAGCTAATGTATAAGGGATGTGAAAGGTTGAATTTATAGTAAATATACCTTCATTTGCGTGGAGAGAAAATGGGAAAACCACCCTAAGTACTCACCACCAAAATTTGAACCCCAATCTCCCCATCAACGGCAGTCTAGTCTATTGCGAGAGAGACATCTTAAACCATGCGGGCACCAATGCAGGTTTTCCTAGATAAGTATAAAATATGTCAACTTTCAAGACTTTTTAAGTTTCTGAGTTACCCACATTAGTGGTCATGTGGTCTAAGGCATTAGGTTTTTGAATATATTATGTAAAAGAAAAAACTATTCACAAGGTGTCACCCTCAGTTATCCTTATTTTGTAAAGTTTCTTGGCCCTAAGTTATGTCGTTAACACATAAATACAAATATTGTTTTATTCATATAATTATTTTAGCTCTCATTTTGAATGTAATACTATTTTGGCTACCTTTTAAATGGAAGAAGTAATTTGTCTTAAAAGTTGCATATTTTAATGTAAAATCAAAATATTAAAGACAGATTTGTAGCTTAATCCATGTATTTTTATTTGCGAACTAATCCCTCTTTACCACAAAATAATATGAAACAAAGAAATAATTTACTAAAACAGTTGACGTTATGTTATCCCCTGTAATCTATCCTAGGATTTTAAGTCAATGTTTTTCCTCGGTGATCAAGATAGAGAGTAACCAATAAATACTCAATTATATTCAAAGATGATAACCAATGTTCATGTAGCTTAGGACGTCAATTTTGCAATATATGTAAAAGTTTTAAAATAAATCTTAAGATGTTACAACACCCTCAGGTACCCCTTAATACGTAAGCCTTGGGCGAGTTTCAGCATTTTAGTTTTTAAGAGTGAGATTCTACTAAAAACACACATATATTTGTATCTTCATATAAATATATTTATATATATATATTCATTTATGATGGATTAAATTGCCAAGCTATTATATTTAAATAATGTATATTTATTTGTAGATGAATAATCGAGTGGCACTCTATTCATGTCATTGTGAATCAAACCTAAGAGACAAAATGGAGTAAAGGGATGTTCTTTTTACCCACACCTGTGGTTGGCACTCCTGTTGATTACGTCAACGACAACCTGACAATCAGCCAGATCTACAAAGAATCCCTTGCTACAGAAAAAAAAGCGTGTCTACCCCCTCCACTCTTTTTTTCTAACCGATAAAGATTGTCCAACAAAGTGACATTGACAAGCAATGTGTGGGATAGATAAAGATTCTCGCTCCACAAGGGGAGCAGCGTTGTGTATATTGATGGCGGTTCGGGAAATGTTAGCGATGTACTTTCTCTTTCCTACACCCTCTCCTTCCATCCTCCACCCACCCTTCCATCGGTTCCATGTCTCTCCTACTGACTGCTACACGTATGTTGATTGATGGGTATGTCGACAGAATGGCGTTAACGACACACGTGTCCTTGCACAATACTCACACGTACAGTACATACATACATACACGAGAACATTGGGGGAAAGGAGGGAGGGGGGGGACTATTGGAGGCAAGATAAAAATGTAAACACGACTCTAAAAAAAAGGAGACAGAATTCTGCCACTAAATTACGATATCCACACATGTCCGTCAGGTTTTTTTAAAGTGGATGGGATGAACTTCAAACTTCACTCTAGTGCAATGTTTCTCAACTGGTGTCTGCAGATCGACACTGGTCCACGGGCTAGTTGTTGCCAAACCGCATATAAATGAAAAATATATACGTATATTGTTATCTTAGGAACACGTATGAAAATTGTAATTATTATTTAATTTTGATAAGAATCAATTTTATTTTCAATTTAAAACATTTATATCTTTTACTTAGCAAAAATATTTGTTTTTCAACCCGCCTCGGTGGCATAGTTAGCTAGCGCACTAGTTTCGTGTTGAGCTAGACTGCCGAGGACGGGGATATAGATTTTCGAAACTTGGTCGGGTGAACTGGGGGTGGTTTTACCTAAATGTTTTCCCACTCTCCCTCCACGCAAAGGCAGGTTCACTTCCTCTGAATTCAACCTTTCCTATTCCTAACCCATCATCGTAATTAGTACATAAAAGTATATAATTATAGTAATAATACATAAGCGTATATAATATATAATAATAGTAATAATACATAATTTGTTTTTTTGTATTTTAGCCCAGCGTTTCGTATGAACTATATGCATAGGTATGTACTAATTATACTAATTAGTTGGGAATGAGGAAGATTAAATGTATAGAAAGTGTACACGCATTTGGGTGAAGGGAGACTTAAATGTATATCATATAGTATTTAATTATTTTAAAATTATAGAGATCACGTGCCTGAATTAATCATTATTTTTAATATAAAGTGAAATATTAGTTTACTACGGAACCTTGAATTCTAAATGGCATCCTATATTTTTAAAGTCAATGTTTTGACTGTTATTTTTATGTGGAAAAGTATCTAGTTGATTGTTGTTTGTTTCTTCAACTTTTACAAAGATGTATTTGTGTTTTTCAAACATTATGTAAAAACATCATCATTTAATTTACGTCACACAAAAACTTAACAAAAAAATATTTAATGTTTGTAAATTTTCCTTTGATATAAAAATGTTTACCGCTACGAATGTGATTAATGTGAAATCATATGCATACAATCTAATGTGACTCGCCTCGGAGGTGTTGTTGAGTCCCTTCCCCTTCTCCGACTGAGTCCCGAGCTGGTCCTCCCATCGCTTTTATACCCGCCAAGGCGACGGGAAAAAAAGAGACGGAAGGTTCGATAGGACTCGCCGGGAAAGCGAGAAGGGAGGCCCATTGCTTACATTAAATACAGAGGTACAAGTGGACTACAAATAATACAATGACATAACGTAGCGTCTAGAAGCTGGTGAGTGGGCACAGCCGTAGACCCAGGGGACCCGAAGCTCTAGGTGTAGCCGGTTCCACCATCGACCCCGAGGGGCGCGAGGTGCAGGTCGATCTCTGTAGATAGCCTGAGGTGGCGGTGGAGGCTGGTATCCTGGCGGGTATATTGCCGCCGAGGCTTCGTCCCCCGCCGCTGCGATGGCTTCTGACCAGGATCTTGTTACTGCTAAAAAGACCATATTAAGTCTGTAGATCAGATTCTGCTGGGTTTCTAGAGGTAGGTGTGGATACTGCGTCATCATCCCGACGAGGAAACTCGATTCATGTGCATCTCTCCGATTGAAGTTCTAGAAGCTTGGCCTTCAATGCTTGGTCGTTGGTGGCAGCAACTGTCGGCCTGGCTACTGAGTCCAGGGAGGACCAGGCGTTCTCTGGAGATATGGCAGCTGATATCGGTGGGAGTCCAGCCGTAGAATGACCGGATCCCCCAGCATCTTGGGTCTGTGCATCCGAAGGTATTGATCCAAACCACTCGACCATGTTCCGGAATCGTTCTTCCAATTGCCACCATTGAATCCTGTAAAGTTTGTAGTTGTGTGACTATGTTGGACTCAGCCATTGCCGTCGCCCGGGGGTGACGTTGTGCGTCGTGGTGCCTGTGTAGCGAGCCTGGAGAGATAACCGAAGTCTGGCTGGGATAAGATCTCCGGTGAAGGTGACAGGAGGTCTGGTTGTGCTTCACTGTCTGACTTTACAGGTGTCCTAGTAGGTGACGTGATATCAGGGTCTGAGAGGCTGTAGACAATAGAGTCTGGTTGTGCTTCACTGTCTGACTTTACAGGTGTCCTAGTAGGTGACGTGATATCAGGGTCTGAGAGGCTCTAGACCAGGGGTTTCCAACTGGCGGCCCGCGGGCCACATGCGGCCCGCGAGACCACTTTTTGCGGCCCGCGCAAGCATTTTAAGAATCTTTTTTAAATCTCAAGAAAAGTTATGAAAAATATTTCATAGCTTGTTCAAAAGATGTATTAATATTCATACGGCAAAAATGATCAAACGAAGTTGATAAATAATTAATAGTCAGCCGTTCTACAAGTTACGCACTGCATCGCTCGCCCAGCAAGGCTTGCTGGCTACTCCTCCCGTCTCCACTCACGCTCAATCGCGCTTGCTTGACGTGTAGTGAAGTTTCACAAGTTACTGTCCATTTTGAAGGCTTTGTTGTGTGTTGAGTGTGAAGTGTACCGCTGCTTGAGTCTTTTACGTGTATGAAAAATGAGTGGAAACTAACAGAACCGCAAAATTGAAAATGAAAACAGAATTTACAAGGAAAGTTGGGAGAATGACTATTTAATTACTAACAACAGTGGGAAGCTTCACTGTTTGGCATGCAGACAAAGTGTGTCTGTACCGAAGGAGTACAATGTTAAACAACATTACACAACAATGCACGAGAACAAGTATGCAACATATAAGGAAGAAGCTTGACACGCACTGGTTGCAGACTTCAAAAATAAATTAAAACAGCAAACAGGTATGTTTAGTAAAGTCTTACAAAATCAGTCATCTTCCCTGTACGCCTCCTACGCAGTGTCGCTTGAACTTGCAAAGGCAAAAAAAAACCTTCACTGAAGACAGTCTGGTTAAAAAGTGTGCTATGGAAATGGCAAAGGCTTTTGGAGATGCTAAAATAGCTGAGAAATTTGAATCAATGCCACTTTCCAACCAAACTGTAAAGAAAAGGGTCATTGATATGGGAGAACTAGTAGAAAAATCGCTGATTTTATTGGTTAAAGAAAGCATGCATTTCTCGCTATGCCTTTATGAAAGCACTGACCAGTCAGATGTTAGTCAGCTATTAATATTTGTGCGCACCACCTTCGAAGACTTCAGCAGTAAAGAGGAGCTATTTGATGTGTGCTCTCTTCAAGGAACAACAAAAGGGAGGGACATTTATGATGCTGTTAAAAAACTGTCAACATAGTTGGAGGCTTCAGTAAATGTTCAGCCATTGTGACAGACGAAGTGCCAACAATGACAGGGGAGAAGACAGGTCTGACGGGATTGCTAAAAGAAAATGGCGTAAAGTGTCCTATGATCCACTGTCTTATTCACCAGGGAGCGTTATGTGGGAAATAAATGAAGAAAATTGAAGTTTTTAAATTTGTGGTTAAAATTATTAATATGTTAAGAGGTGGAAATCGAGCCCTTTTGCATAGAAAACTAAAGCAGTTTTTTCTGGAAATTGAGGCAGAATATGGAAACTTGCTTCTGTACAACCATGTAAGGTGGCTGAGTGCAGGAAAGTGCCTTGAACGGTTTTTTGCTATTCGCAAGGAAATCCCTGAATTCCCTAATAAGTTTGTCTCGTCTGATACCACTGAACTAGAAGAAGAAATTCAAAGCCCAGAATTTTTAAAGCAGTTAGCCTTCCTAACAGACACCTTAACACCTTAAACCTGAGTCTTCAAGGAAGAAACCAGGTCGTATCAGATATGGTGGAAATTGTAAATGGATTTCTAAACAAGTTAAACATTTTCATACGTAGTTTGGAAAACAATAAATTGACACATTTCCCTTGTTGTCTACAATAAGTGGCGGAGAAATACCAGGAAACTATAGATTTTTCAGATCTCAGTTCACACATTCAAGAAATCATTGAAGAATTCAACACACGATTCAAGGGAACTGAAACACTGAAAAGCAGTGTCCAGCTTTACATGAATCCTATTGGTGTTACAATCTAGGAACAAGAACCACACCTACAACTTGAGCTGTGCGATCTACAAGCCGATACAGACTTCCTACAGACCAGAAAAGAAAAGAGATCATATTCTTTTAAACTGTTATCCAGCGAAAAACACCCAAACTTAAGACAATTTGGACTTAAAAATGACTTCAATGTTTGGGAGCACGTACATATGTAAAAGTATTTTTTTTCTTCTATGAAATTCATTAAAAATCAGTACAGAAGTTGACTTGCAGATTCTTCCTTGCTGCATCGTTTGAGATTAGCAACAACAGAGCTGGAGGTGGACATTCGTTCATTGGTAGATGCAGCTGATCGACCACAGTACTCCCACTACATTGTCCTTTTTTAAGTTTTATTTTGACTAGATTATTAATTTCAGTTTGACTTTGGGTTAGTTTTTTTTTTACCATTTGTAAAATATGAAGTAAAATAAACTGACATTCTTGCTCTTCTTCGAAATTCAATTGTTTTGGGTATAATTTTTTTTTTAATTTCACTCTTTTATGCAATTGTAAAATAGTGTTTTAAGCCATTAAAATGATTAAACCTTTGTTTCAATTAAACTATGCATATTATTTCATACTGGTACTCTGTTATAATTGCAGAATTATACGAAAATTGGCCTATTAAAGTGCGGCCCGCAAACATGCCTAAGGTTTCCACTGTGGCCCTCGAGCCCTTACAAGTTGGAAACCCCTGCTCTAGACAATAGAGTCTGGTTCGGACGAAAGCCTCAGGGTGTGTGGTGTTCCTTCTTTGTGATCTGCGGGTGTTGGCTTGCTGAATTTCAAGGATACCTCAATAGTCTTCGGCATGAAGATCTCAATGTTGCTGGGTCCCTTCCCGCTTCTCCACCACCAAGAAAAACGAGTGTCTTAGACCACAAGACCACCAGTACAGGCAGGTCCAAAATAATAAACCTAGAGAAACAAGGCCTTAACATATTTATTCTTTGGAACTTTAGGATATTAACATTAAGTTTATTTGTCTACTTTTGTGAGAGTAATGTTTTAGACCACTTTATAACAAAAAAAGAAACATATAAAGATACTATTTGATATAGGCTTACCTTTTTAAGGAAACCTTATGGAGTAAACGTTGGATATATTTCTACTACTTTTACATATTGAAATGTTCCTGACCACTGGTTTAGATAACCCCGAAACAATGAAACCTAAAAATTTGAAACTTTTCGTACGCAACAATAAAGTGCCAAATAGATCATTTAAATATTGTATTTCTTATCTGATCGGGTCATGTGAACTATTATGTTAAGTTAGTGCGAGCCCTTTCTTTTACCATATTTGTTGACTATATAAGAGCCAGTGATAGCTATATTATGTTTTATCCCATCATGTCATGGAAACACTTTTATGTGGGTAATTCCAAGCTCTTTCTTTTACCTAGGAGAGATTTATACGAAAAATTGATATTTTTAGAGATATTTTGATTGTTTATTTTCCAATGAACTCCTAATTGACTCTTGGTACCACTCAGATTTAACACAATCTTCATAAACTTGTACCGTTGAACAATATATTTAAAGCCATATATAGGTGCCATATCTATCAAACAATATTTACAGAGATGCCTGATTTTAAAATATATTTTCCACTCAGGTTTTAAAGTATACATATAAAAATTATTTTTATATCCATGTATATATAGAGAGGAGATGGGGGTATTATGGACTAGTAGATCAATACAGAATACCATTGTTTCTCATATATTAAGTGTCACAAATTATCGTTAACTATTTCACCTATTACAGAAAACAATTTTTAACAGCTAGTGACGCCTTCACTTCCACACACCAACTGATTGTTTGGTGAGAGACAATTGTTTGTTTTGGCTGTCACAAAAACTTTTGCAGGCTAGTATTTATCATGCTATTATTCTTTACTCTACTGTTCTTATTAATTCTAATCAAATCATTATGTTAAGGCTCACTCATGCTTATCTTTGAGTTAAAATATTATTTCACTGTAATTTTATTATAACCTATCAAGAAATATTGTTTTCCAAAATGGCGAGTCGGGCAATAAGGAATACTTCTATTCCATAATGCCCGCATATTTTTCCACTATTGGCAAATTATTTATTTTGTCAACGTAACATTTTTGGAAACATTCTAAAGATTGTTTAAAGTAAGGAGTGTATGTAATTAAAAGTTAAGACTTAGATATACTGCTCTCAAAATATATATAAAAAATTAAATAATAAAGTTACTAAGTTGGATAGATATAATAAAGTGATGTTGCAAGACAAAATATATGATTACGACTTACTTCACTTACTTCTAGTATAAAACATATGTCAGAATATGAACATTAAACATAACCTCAAGTTGATGGTGAATTATTTATTTTATGTTTAATGTTCATATTATGACATGTTTTATACTGGAAATAAGTCGTAATCATATATTTTGTCTTGCAACATCACTCTATTACATCTATCCAACTTAATAACTTTATTAATTAATGTTTTACATAAAAATATTTTGAGAGCAATATATCAAAGTCTAAACTTTTAACTATCATCGTAAGCTTAAACATTTTTTCTAATTCTTAAGAAATTTTTTAAGAGAACAATATAACCTGTACAATATTTTAGTATATTATATTTTAATAATTAATTATTAATACTAATTTATTAATTAGTTATTTTTTACTATAGTGTATTATTTCAAGTACTAGTTATTATTACTATTTTATTGTTTTACATATAATATTTGCATGTTTTTTTACACTTTCTTATGAAAGATTTCTTAATTTTAGTAAATATAATTTATTTTTTATATAAAATGTGTAGTATTCCATAGTTCCCACCCAATTCCATATTACCCCATTTGCTCCACATCTCTTTTAAGTGCTCCTACAGGACATTAAAAGTTATCAATTTTGCTTTAAACACTAAAGATAGTTAAAAACATATTAATTATAAGTTTAATATGGAACTCATTGACAACATGAGAAAATATGCTTTGATATTTATGAAAAAGGAAATGGTATTCCATATTACCCGCACTTCTTTTCTCTCTCTCTCTCTGTGTATATATGTTAGCTATAGAAGTGCCAAAGACACCTATATTTTTATCTGTTCTTGTAATGTGATATCTTTTTAAGTAGGTAATTCCTTTTACCTGAGGGAACTTTATATGAAAAATCAATATTTATAGAGTTATTTTGATAGTTCGTGAGGTGTCTCTGGCAATTTTGTAGTATTGATGTGCATGACACACCATTAAAAGTTTCTATTTTTTGTCTGATCGGGTCATATACACTTTTTTATGTAAGTAAGTCCGGGCCCTTCTTTTTAACAAACATGTTGACTATCTATATAAGAGCTAGTGACAGCTAGATTTCTATCCTATCGTGTCATGTGAACTCTCTTTAAGTAGGGAATTCATAGCCCTTCCTTTTCCCAGGGGAGTTTTATATGTAAAATCGATACTTTTAGAGTTATTTTGATTGTTTCCTAGGTTTCTCATCAACCTAACAGGAAAATCACACTATATGCAACTAGGTTTTATTTTTATTTTAAATCAAGAAATCAAATACAGTTGAAATCTCCCTTAGTGGAAACCTGTAAATAGCGGATTCTTCTTTTTAAAGAATAGATTTATCAATCTCCATACAGCGGACAGAAATTGAAAACACCAGTCTATCGTCAATATTTTACTGTGAGATTATCAGGAATGTCATTGTCTCGAGTGAAATGTGAGCAGGTTCACCTTCCCCACCCCTAGTAAAGTTTTCTAAAACTCCCTACGTATTAAAGACTACTTTACCTCAAGGTCGTGACTCCACCCCTTCTGATCCATTAGTGGGGGAATATTCCAATAGTTGGGTCTGTGCTGGTGCCCATATAATACACAACATCAGTGGTTCACAATCACCTACCAGTCAAGGACCCCCCAAGAGTCTCTTTGAGATCGGCAGATATAATCATTAGAATATAATATATTCTTTGTATAGAAAATAGCACCTCCCCACCCCCATATTAATAATTCATGTTAGAAAATCTACACAACTGGAAGTTCGGCACAGTAAATCTGAGTCAAATGTGTTTTACATACTTTTATTTTACACTAACTCTAGTTGTAATAACAATTAATATAATAATAATAATAGTTAAACACAAAAAAGGTTAGCTAGGCCATGGAAATGTATTAATTATGAAAAAGCTCATATTTATTCATTTGGGTCTAGTATTAGTGATATAATGAAACCTCTTATATTTTCTCATCACTTCTTGAAGATCAGGTTGAAGGCTGGACACTTTGACTAGAAAATCCGAATGTGTGTCAAGTCTATTTCTATGCTTGTTTTTCCTGTAGCACAGTGTTGAAAAATCTTGTTCACACCGTTAAATTATACAAAAAGGTAGCAAATGTTTCAATGCTTTTTCAGCCAGTTGAATTTGTTCATCTTGATGAACGGATAAGCAGAATTCAATTATTTTTTCACTGTGATGAACCGATTTGAAAACACCATTGTTTGCTAAGTCAAAAAGTTGGTCCTCCTCGTCTTCACTAAGATTAGGCCTACTGTTGTTTGATTATTATTTTAACTTTTTTTTTTTTTGACGGTTGTCGTGGACTCCCTAGGAACGGCTCGCGGATCCCCGGGGGTCTGCGGACCACCTTTTGGGAAACACTGAACTACATAATACCTATATTGTTCTCCTTTAATTTCATTTTTGACTTGTTCTTTGTATTGTGCAATTTTTACAGTAACCTAAGCTACGCACAAAATTAATTAATTATTTATAATAACTATTCTGTACGTAATACTGCACACTTCAATAATTAGATTGTTGTGGTTAATATTCACAATATATAGGTTCATGTAGATTAAACTGTTTTCAAGGACCACGATTTAAAAAAATTCCAAATAACTGATATTTCTTAGTGAGAGAAATTGTTTGGATTCCCGGAAGGTGTCCAATACTAAGATATTTCACTGTATATACATTTCTACTTTTACTTTCATTGCGAGTCATATTCCTTAAACCATGTGATCATAATCATAATATATATTAATGCGCTTGAGGTACACATTATCAGGTTTCAATAATAAGCATTCAATATTTCATATTTCATATTTCTATATTTTTTTGTTTTAGTTTTCTAGAATATAATTATGGTCACGTGATTTAAGGAATAAGATTCATTAAATACACACAAACTCTTCATTTTATTAATATGGATAGCCCGTAAGAAATAAAATGACATTTTTTCTATTATTTGAAGCAAAGCAAAGCACTTACTGGGGTAGCCACACTATGCATTGCATGGTTACCCCAGGCAAAATCGGATATTTCAGCTAGTGTAAATATATGTCACTGCTAGAATATCTAGGTGTTGTTAAACCAATTTTTAGACTGTTATGTTTATATAAATATATATAAGAATATAACAATCGGACCTTGGTATAACTACTTTAGGATTCTGGCATTATTTCATCACTAGCTTTTATATATGTTGCGAGACTAACACCTTAGACTCTGAGACCACTACTTTAAAACAAACAAATATGGAAAGCTGAAATTTTACACACGTACTAAGGGAAAAACTAATATGAAACCTAATTTTATTCTTAACTGTAAAATGTTACTAGCCTTAAGAATAAGATCACCTGGAACCAGTTTCTTATATTTTATAAAGATTTATAATATTGTTCACTATCATTATGTGCTGTTTGATGCAGTATTAATTCATCTTTTGTCTAAATGTATCACCACTATTATAGCAAATTAAATGTTTTGTGCACAATTTTATGAGATGACTGTGAAAATTAAATACAAGTGCGATGTTAAACTCGTCAAATATAAGTTAACAATAACTTAAATAAAATAGTATTTAACTATGATTATAATTATTTCCCAGTAGGGTGGTAACTCTCCTAACTTTTATATATTATATAATGGCCATATAATAGTTTTGGTCCAAAATAATGTCTTCATTATAGTATGACTACACTATGGTTTGTCTTATCTATAGTATGGCCCCGGCTATAATATGGCTAGGCTATAAGTTAGCGCCACTATAGTATGCAAGCCTCCATTATAATGTAAAAGAACCGTTTACATTCGATGGAAAAAGAGTGGCCAACATTCAATTCTAATTCACAATATAAAGAGACCCTTATCTTAGACCGAGAATATACATACTGTTTTATGACTTTGTTTGGTTACATTATTGGTCTACCTTTTTTTTTATCACCGCGTCTTACTACCTCTTCAGTTTGAACGCATATGTACTAATTACGATAGTGAGTTAATAATGAGGAAGGTAGAAGATGCTTTAAACCAGGCCATCGAAGTGGGTCATCTTATTATTATCTGAGAAATATATAGTAAACATGCATAACTCTCCTTTAAAATAGGATTAATTTGGTTATCTCTATCATAAGATTTATTGTTATTTGATTTGAAGTTCTAAAATATGCTGAAAGTTTTTAGCGTTTGACAATATTGTCTATATAAAAACTACTACTATCTTAAGTGAGAATATATTATAAAATAATTTTCTATTTACCTTCCAATCAGTTTTCGATAAAATAAAGTACTGTTTATACCTAACGTAATTACTATAATCTCATGACAAATTCAATCAAAATATTTATTTGGGAAAGTGGCATTTACTTATAAAGATAAAAAATCCTGGGAAGTTGTAACTACATATTATTAATATTGATTTTAAAAACCAAAATATGTTCTGAGCAAATGATAGTGTCAGGACACGACTATATACAATCTTTCCACCATTGTCTAAAAATCTTAACACTAAATGCAGAACTTTTTATCATGATAAATTGTAGAGTCAGGCTAGTATGGTATATTATTTTTACGGGTTTCAATGGGGCTCGAACCATTTAATGGCACTAATAAGGCAGTGACCTAAACGGATAGTAAGACGTGGTGCTAAAAAAAATGTATGGTATTGAGTGATAACTGGGTGTCTAAAAATACTCAATACATATTTTATTTTTTATAATTTTAATACTGGAATATAGTCGAATTTTGATTTAGATTGGAAAATACTAAGCCTATTATCATTAATGTAATTGGTTACGTCAGTTTGTATCAATTTATCCACTAAAACTGAAAAGGGTATTGGTGACATTTCGCCTCATATAACTGTAATTTGTCCAAGTTAATAAAAGATTATGTTCCAAACACTTTTAAGGAAGGGAATAGGAAAAGGTTGAGCTCTCTCAAAGCCTCCATCTGGCAGGTTTCTGGTCTGTACAAGCTACTTAAATCTATTTGGTACCTTCATTTTTCTGAGAGGTATGTTGTAAAACTAATGGCGCTGTTTGATTACAGAGAAAATAAAATTATATCTCATAGATATCTAAAGAGATTTTTACTTTCTCTCTATCTTACAGGTAGAGAAAGTATTGTGATCGTCAAAAAAATCGAAGTCGAGATTTTGATGAATTTTGACGTTTCATGACTTCCTGAATCCGAAAAAGTGGTTTTTGAATTTCCGTCTGTCTGTCTGTCTGTCTGTCTGTCTGTCTGTCTGTCTGTCTGTCTGTACCTCCAACTAGAGCCTAAACTATTTTACCGATTGAGCTGAAACTTGATATCTTGGGTTTTCATAGGGTTGCCCCGAGGGGTTTTTGGAATTGGACATCTACCCCTAAAATTAAGGGTAGTTTACTGAAGGGAAAAAACAGAAAAAGTCGATTTTCTCAAAATCGGCTCTAACGATTTTGATTAAATTTCATTTATGAACATTAATAAATATTCCAAACAAAATGGCTACCCTCAATATTTCGGCAAAATCGCTTTAAGGGCTCCGGTCTGATGCGTAAATTAACATTTTTTATAATAGCTCCGAAACTATTTGAGATATGAAATTACTTAGCATTACAAATATGTATATATATTTATAATACAAATATTTTATTCGAAACATATTTTTATAAAATCAATAATTTTTAATCTATACGCAATTATATATATATTTTTAGCTTTTTGGACATTAAAGCTTAAGTATTGCGATCGTAAAAAAAACTAACCTGAAATGTTGATGGATTTTTAACGTCTCATGACCCCCCGAACCCTAAAAAATAGTCTTTGCAATGCCGTCTGTCTGTGTGTCTATTAAAACTTAAAATTAAGGGTAGTTTACTGAAGGGCAAAAAGAGAAAAAGTCGATTTTCTCAAAATCGGCTCAAACGATTTTGATTAAATTTCATTTATGAACATTAATAAATATTCCAAACAAAATGGCTACCCTCAATATTTCGGCAAAATCGCTTTAAGGGCTCCGGTCTGATGCGTCAATTAACATTTTTTTAAATAGCTCCGAAACTATTTGAGATATGAAATTACTTAGCATTACAAATATGTATATTTATTAATAATACAAATATTTTATTCGAAACATATTTTTATAAAATCAATAATTTTTAATCTATACGCAATTATATATATATTTTTAGCTTTTTGGACATTAAAGCTTAAGTATTGCGATCGTAAAAAAAACTAACCTGAAATGTTGATGGATTTCGACGTCTCATGACCCCCCGAACCCTAAAAAATAGTCTTTGCAATGCCGTCTGTCTGTGTGTCTATTAAAACTTAAAATTAAGGGTAGTTTACTGAAGGGCAAAAAGAGAAAAAGTCGATTTTCTCAAAATCGGCTCCAACGATTTTGATTAAATTTCATTTATGAACATTAATAAATATTCCAAACAAAATGGCTACCCTCAATATTTCGGCAAAATCACTTTAAGGGCTCCGGTCTGATGCGTCAATTAACATTTTTTTAAATAGCTCCGAAACTATTTGAGATTTGTAATTACTTAGCATTACAAATATGTATATATATTTATAATACAGATATTTTATCCGAAACATATTTTTATAAAATCAATAACTTTCAATGTATACGCAATTATATGAATTTTTTTAACTTTTTGGACATTAAAGTTTAAGTATTGCGACCGTAAAAAAAAACTAACCTGAAATGTTGATGGATGTCGAGGTCTCATGACCCCCCGAACCCTAAAAAATAGTCTTTGCAATGCCGTCTGTCTGTGTGTCTATAAAAACTTAAAATTAAGGGTAGTTTACTGAAGGGCGAAAAGAGAAAAATTTGGTTTTCTCAAAATCTACTCAAACGATTTTGATTAAAATTCGTATCTAGGCGTTGATTAAGATTATAAATAAACTGGCTATTTTCATTTTCCTATGAAAATGATTTTTAGGGTACTTTACAGAAGCGTTAATTTCCGTATCTCCACAACTATTGGAGAAACTAAACAACTTATCATTGCAAAATTGTAGGACTATCAGAAATAAAAAAAATTTATTTGACATATATTTTTATAAAAGCAGCAGTTTCTGAGATATTTGCAAATATAGTAATACAATTCTGTGAGCTTTAGTTGTAAACATATACTACTTAAGTCTTAACGCAATAATTCTCCAATGCCATAGAGTAATTAAATATAAGTATCTAAAAAAGTATGTTATTTTTCCTTAAATCTCTTAGGAGAAATGTTTGCATAGCAATGATCTATCTCCATTTTAGACTCAATAGTCAATATTTACATTTTTTATTGGTCAAAATGTATAAATGAATAATTAAATATCAATGCGATGACTTGAAGATCTGCAACACCTTATAAAATGTTAAAATTTTAACCAGAAATCGAAATTTTAATACGAAGTGTTGACCCTTGTGGAAGACATTAAACTGTTTGAAATGCTCTTAGGTGGACAAAGATGCGCCTCTTTTCTCATTGATTCTATATCATTGTATATTTTTTTATGCGTGTTCTTATGTGGAGTGGTGATGATACAATGTACATTATTCCGTTCAGAAATCTTAGGAGTTTATAGAAAGAGAGAGAAAGTCTGTGCGGTGTGCCGTACCATTTATTTTGCTATGAATACAGAGTAAAGTTCATAATAATAATATGTTTAAATATATATATATAATGAGTTTTAAAATAAATACTGGATCAACTTAAGATTTACTGGAATTTCAAAATTCTCGACCAGTAAACAACGGGATAGGGAGGGAGAAATTAAGAGGAAACGTAATCGTATTTACGTGAAGGGTGAGTACAAAACTATTTAGTAAAGAACAAGCTTATGGCTTGGCCGGTACTCGAAGCTTGACCTCCCCATATCTAGAAATCCCTACTAGAAGATACTGACATCTCACCCACGTTAACACCAATATGTATTAGGACGGTATTTTAATATTTTAATTTCATTACTTTTGATAAGTTAAGTTGAATATGTAAACTAAATTTAACTAAACATCTTTAGTTAATGATATGCTAAGCTTGAGATAACCTCCGGTAAAATGAACCTTTTAATTTTAAATGGTTATAGTAACAAGACAATCTACCACCATGGTTTATATTTAATAAAGGAAAAGTAACAAGATTTGTGTTATAATCCACCAAATTGTTAATTTATCAAGAATACGCCATTCAACTGTTTGATGACTTTCAAGCACAATCGGTACATCTCAAGACCTACTGGTTCCAAAATTTTAGGGTACTTTTCTCATAAAAAGAATTCAATGTGCACTTCCTAAAATATATAAGTTTTTTTTGTTTTTAGTAGAAAAATCTTTACCACTCGTTTGTATTATATGCATATTAACTCATTTCACCAATGAGCTAGGGATGAAGAAGGTTGACTTTAGAAGTAGTGTGCGAACAATTGCGTGGAATTAGAGTGGTAAACCATTAAGGAAAAAAAGCTCCCAGTACACCCGACTGGGATTCTAGCCCCATTCTCTACATATCGTCAGCCCAGTCTTTTACGAGAGTGACACTAAGTTAGACCATTCAACCACCGAATCGGAATAAATATAAGTTTAATTTAGAAAACCACTAAAAAAACCTTATATAAACTAAACACCCATTCGTAAACACAAAGCTAGGAAAATGTCCCAATCGGAACAAAACGATAAATTAGTTCCAAAATAATCTTAGGCGCAATAATTAAGGGTGGGGCAAAATGAGTTCCCTTTAACTTGAAAACAGCCTCTCTCTAATTATTATTATTATTATTATTAATAGCACCGCGTCTTACTACCCGTTCGGGTTATGCGCACTTATGCTAATGTATAATGGTAGGGTGATTGTGAGACGAAATGGAGGACCTACAGTTTAACGTGGAATCCGAACCACGGTGGAGGTCTGGCATTCCACACATTCACAAGTTGTGATTAATACACATCTTGTCAGAGGTGAAGGAAGGGTTTGGCGATCAGATAAATCTGTGCTGGGACCGAGGATTAAACCCCGGGCTCCCAGCATAGAAGTCCGACACCTTACCCCTAGACCGCCAGGTCACCTCTCCAATCACATAATGTTGCGTGGTATTTACTGTCCAGCATCCAATTTTATATTTTTAATGTTTTGCTCTCCGTCTCAATGAACATGTGAGCTATAAGATTAATATAATTACTCAGACAAAACGAAGAAGGTAGAGTCCATGAAGATATTTACCCACATTTTCGTGAAAGGAAAGTAGGAGAACATTTAGGAAAATCCATTTTTGGAACTCCTAGCCAAGGTTAGAACCCCTACTTCAATATAATCAGCAAACCAGAATAGATGATCTTGACATTTAGGTCGTGTGTTCACTCACGAGGATAGTATCTAAATTAAATAAATAGTATAAAATCAAACATGCCCTTTGTTGAGTCTAATGAGTTTCTTTCATTTTGTATATTGTATCGTAGTAAAATAGCCCCCATGCTTGAGCTATCGGAGTACGACGTGGTCCCAGAACCCCCCCCCCCCCCTCTATCTACCCTTAGCCACCCCACCCTCAGTTTGGTTGTGAAAACAGAGTAAGGGTTGATCTACAAATAGCGCTGTCGGAATCATCTCTTCTAAACTGACAAGTGGAAATCCACCTGCCACGCCGTATCATGAGAGATGTAAATAGTGACATATTACGCCGCCTACTCCCGCTTTACCAAAGATGAATAAATAACTTAAGCTGCTATATTCCGTTCACCTCTTACTGAGCATCTATGAGGAAGGGAAAGTTTTTCCTGTGACTGTTTTTAGCTTTTACACACCTGCGTCGGTAGGCACGCAGGCTAATATCAAGCCAGTGATGGTAGATCTGTATTCGAATCCTGGCTGGTTGTACTGAGGGACCATTTTACCAAACTGGCTTATCACTCTCCCTCCACACAAATGCGGGCATATTTCAATTTTATCACAATTAAAATTTTCAAAGCCCATATAATCTCTAAGATGAATTGGAAAACAAATATACACAATATTAGAGTGTCGGTCAAACCAATTGATTCAAGTCCAGCTATCAACGTCGCTATGTGTGGAAATATATTTAATATGTTCTAAAATTGTCACATTGGCCCAACAGTTGGACTCTTGCAATAGATTTTACAGCTCAAATCCCGATCGAATGTGTTGGGGATGTTTTTTTTCTATATTATGGTTTTTCAATCTCCCTTCACGCAAAAACATATATATCTTCTCTAAATGTATCTTCTCCATTCCCGCCACAGTTGCGTAACTAGTAAATATGTGCGTGTGTAACACAAACGGGTGGTGAGACGCAATGATTTTTTTTAAATATAGCATTCTAGTATTTTTAATGTAATTTATCAGAATATACAGTAGCTTTCAAACAAAAATAACCTAGTAAAGTAACATTTAAATATATATTTATTCTGTCGTTGTGGTCTAAAATTATTTTTAACGGGACAACATTATATTTAAATACATATTTAAATCAGATGAGAGGATTTTTTGAAAATGTGGTTTTAAATCACCCTTATTAATATTTATCTAAAATTAAATTATTTAAGCATGAAACCTTTTTATTAATACGTAATTATTTATAACTAGTTACAACAATTATAATGTTACCAATTCAATTTGTAGGGATAAAATACTATAAATACTATTGCAAAGGTTTTCTAAACGAAATCTTAAAATACCAATTTATAGTTTTTTTATCAGAGCTATATTCAACTACACCCTCAATTTATTAAAGGATTATTTTAAATAGCAATTTCTTCTTAGAGTAGGCACGAACATGATAGGTAGAGTTTTTATATAAACTTTTGAACAAAAAAGTTTTCGGCGTGATTTGAAGTCGGGCGAATACATTCTTGTAACGCATCAACGTGAAAATATCCGTAAATGCAAATTTTTGATGTATATTTTCCTGAAACAAGCGATTTTGTTTTCGGTACACACAGTTTAAAAGTTGTAAAATTTTTAAATAATATGTCTAGTCTATACAACTGTATTGGAAAAATTAAATACAAAATATACATAACACTTTTTTTTAAAACTTTGTAGATGTATATTTACACTTTCTGTATTTTTATACAGATATGTTGAGGTTTATAACTATTTAGTATAACCTTTATTAATAGATTGTAGTGACAATTTTTTATGGTTATTTCGTAGCCCGCATCGGTCGGCATGTCTTGTTTGCTGGTAATGTGTGGGTCACAGTTCCAACCATGTCGAGGGATATGATGTTCCAGGGGCGGATCCAGATCATTTTCATAGGGGGGTCAAGATTATAAATAACATAGTTACTTACAATGTTAGATTTCTGTTTAAAGCCATTTAAAAGTTTATCATTCATATTTAATCTTATGTATGCTTTAAACAATGGTCATCTTCTCCAATTTTTTAAAATCAAATAGTTTAAAAACTATTTGAAGTGGCCCTTTAACACTTTAAAAAAAAGTTCACTCTAGAATCGATGAGTAATCTTCACCTTGTTTTTTTTTAAAAAGATTCTTTTATAAACCATTTAAAGGTTTCCTCACCTAGACATTTTTGAAATTTAGATTTCCCTCAAAGCTATTAAGAGTGAACCTCAACTTAATTTTTTACGATAGTTAAATATCTCTAAAAGATAATTTTTAACAAAATTTTGAAAATTGAGTTATTTCATAAATTAGGATATTTGGGAAGAGGGGGGTCCTCGCCTGAAAATTCTTCATAATGACATGCATTTAGAAACTATTTGAGGTTGTCCGCCCCCAGACATTTTTGAAATTTGGATGACCTTGGAAGCTATTTAGAGCTTTCCTCCCCTGACTTTTTCTGCCTATAGTCTAGTAGTTATTTGAGGTGGTCTTCTCCGACAAATTTTTGACGAGAGAATGCATTTAGAATTCATTTGGAGTTTGATTTAAGGCCATCTCTAAGCTTCACATTTGATAATATCAGATGATTTGAAATATATCTAGAGGGAAGCAGGAATTTATTCCAAGGAGGGGCAAATTATTTCCAGGGGGGCAGAGTCTCCCACAGTTTCACCACTCTTCTGTCCTCATATACTCTATAGTCAGTATTCCTGGATGAACTGCTCTCAGGCAATAATTAGTCTTCTTTGATATATGTTAGTCTACCGTCTCTATGCGGAAATAATGTTCGTTACTTGTTATGCACGACAAATATTCGTACATGAAAACGAATATTTTTGCCACACTTACGTGAGTCATATCGAACAATGAATAAACGTGGACGAATAACACACGTGTGAACCCGGCTCAAGAGGTGTCTGCGCGTAAAAAGATTTAAAAAAATGGTATAATTTATCTTTGTTGTATGTTCTTTCTAAAATTTTAACTTTCATTTTGTTTTTTGTATTAATTTTCTAACCTTCACAGGGGGTCAACTGACCCTTTGACCCCCCCTGAATCCGCGCCTGTGATGTTCCAAAGTGTTTATCTACATTCCTTCCACTCAAATTTGGCTGCAATTGCTCTAAATTCTAGTATATTATGGCCTAGCCCATTAATATTAATATGTGATTGTCCGGATGGATACTAAGATGCGGTGTACAAACAACTTCATGTGATATTACCAATCCGTGGTATCCAAATATATACACACAATGAAGGGATGAGGAAACCAGACTTTTGAAAAAAAAATATGTTTAGAGAAATTGGATAACAATTTAAGAAAAATATTGTTTAAGTACAGGGATTCGAGCCATGACTTCTCCGTTATAGGTATACCAGACCGATATCTTTGTCTGGGTACCCATCGCTGTGGGTCTCAACAAATTGGGTTTTGGCACATACTAGCTTTTCTCTGAGGGATGTAAATTTTTTTAATATAAAAAAGACTGTACATAAGTCATAGCATGAAGAGGAAAAGTTGAATACTAAACTTTTTGAATATCCCGTCAGTCAGGGATCACGAAACTTTCTGACGGGTTGACGTGCGTTTCTCATTTGCCTTGACGTACTTTTCACTAATTTGAGTACGGCACTAACAGAAAAAATATAAAAGGTGTTTGGTAATTTTGTGAATTTTTTATCAGACCAAGTTTTATTATAAATATCACCTCACAAATAACACCCATTCCATTATAAAATGCCATCGGAGTAACGGTATATTTTTGCTCATGATTGGTTTAGTAATTAAAAAATATAGATGTGAAATACATAACGAATAGAAAATGTATCACAAGCATGGTAAAATAAAAAAAACATGCATGCATGGGCTATCGATCATCCATTAAATATTTATGACAGCAACATTAAATACCTCTAGTTCAGTAAATTGTACTTCTTGAATTATGTAGATCTACTAATTTATTTGAATAAATATTTAAATCATGTTCACTTATACTCCATTATTAGATCAAACATCACATTTACTTGATCCCAAAATAAAGAGATATTAACAATTTTTTAAATATTGGAATTAAAAATTGAAGCAATTTAATGATGCCAGTTTTTCTTTTTAAAATAAAAATACACTTGGTATTGTTTTTGCAATTAGTGAAATAAAAATATTTTATTAATTTTATTTAATATCATGTTTACTAAGGCTAAGTTGTTGACATCTCAAGGAATATAAAACTCAGAAGATACAAAACAATATTTTTACCGGATATTCTCGATGGGTTTGAAATGTGGTCTCATAACTTACATGACGAAAACAAAATTAGGGTTTTCGAAAACAAGGTGCTTAGGAATATATGTATTTGGAAAAATTACAGATAGTGGAGGTTAAATTTAGAGTAAAAATAAGCGAGCTTATGTGGAGTGAGAGTGGGAAATTATCCAGGACGAAATAGCACCACCATTACACCTGGTCGAGAGTGAAACACCCAATAACCGGCAAGCTAGAGTAGATGAGTATAAAATCTAGTACACCTGCTTGCAGGTACAGGTGTATCACCAGATATATTAGCTAAATGGGTGTAAATCTCAAAATATCTAGACTTAAAAGGATGAGTTATATAACTATCCTACACTAATCACAATATATTGTAAGAATTATCAAGTCTCATAGCTTATGGTGGTTAGGATATTCAGGAAGAATGGGATATTCTAGAAATTTGTTGAGAGTACTGACTGGCAAATCCAATGGGAAGAAACCATTGGGAAGATCAAGATGCAGATGGGAGGATAACGTTAGAATGGACCTGAGAGAGATAGGGTGTAATAAGGTGGACTGGATAGAACTAGCTCAAGATATATATATGTGACGTGCATTTGTAAGAGTGGCAGTAATATTTCTAGTTACTAATGACATAGAGTAGCTAAGTGGAGTAAAGGTCCTTTCAAAGTCATTGCACCACGCGTCTCTGCAAACCTTATATTTATTAAAATGTCCCTAGTCACAACGAAACGTTGCTCGCCTCGCCTCCACACAAGAATAAAACGTGTGGAGGAGCGTGAAGCAGTGCCGCACTGGAGTGGGAGTGGACCTCGAACCTCCACAAGGGAGTAGAAAGATTATTTTCTTAGGGATGGTCCGCTTTAGACTTGCTCTATGTTTATAATTATATATAGAGCCCCTTCCCCCTCCCATCAAGAGGGTTACATCAAATTACAGGAGTAGGGGGTTGGATTCCCAATACCACCTTTTCTACGCCATTGATGCTCCCTAACAAAAGGACAAGCACTGGGGCCTTACAACATTTGTAACATCAAATACACCCCGATTTTGGTTGGAGGAACAGTAGAGAAAATTCAAACATATTTATTTGTGAACCCAATATTAATAACATTTTACTTTTTATTTGTGTTATTTTATAGGTATTGATAATATCTATAAAACGTGATGGATGCAGGTAAATGACTTGATGTATGAAAATATTAAAATTGTTTTTAACTTAAGTAACTAACTTCTTTTGTTCTTCCTACCAAAATCCTCTATACTTTACACAGAAACAGCACTTCAGTAGGAAATATTCATTTCCGTCATTTAATCTTTAGGTGGGAATTTAGAGGATGCGATAAAAGGTCAGCATTTTTATCAGTTTTTATGGCAAAATATATTTGGTAAAAATAAATAAATAAATGCTCCAGTAGAAAATAGAGATTAATTTACTTCACATATTGATATAAAAAAAGTTGTTTACTATTATATATGCTATGAGCACAGCAGATTAGGTTATTCATTTTTTAAACGAAGAGAATTTTTTAAATAAAATTACAAATTGAAGAAAATAGATTCTATGTTTTTACTGGATAAATATTTAATTTATTTTACTAAAATAAGTTCAATATAAAAACTTCATTAATACTGCATTAAATACGATATTTTAACAATGAAAGTAGACAAGCCTACATTTGGCGATCAAATTAGGAGTGTGCGAAGGCCACTTTTTAAATGCGCAAGTGAAGTCAAAGCGAATCTTGAAACTTGCGAATAAAAGTCGAAGTCGAAGTTACCTAGGATTTTTGTTGTTGTCACTTAACGCTACTTTTAATTTTTAAATTAATTTATTTTTCTAGATCTAGTCAGTAACAAGGGCCAGGATCATTTCCTTATTTTTTACCTAAGAATTATATTAATAATTAGTACACACAGGCTTACTGATAAGCTTAGTAACTTATCAATTAATTTTTAATTTTTACTTAAATCGTGGAGTTTATAAATATTAAACTTACACAATTATCATTTCGAAATTTTAAGTTTTCCTACTTTCCGTATCAGCCATTTTGAATAATAAATGAAAATGCAATAAGCTATGAAAAACTTTTGTGTCAAAATGCACTTGTAAATTTGTCACAGATATTTCCAAAGAGATAACATATTAAGGACTAAACATTAGACGTGAGTTGGGATGATAGACAACTAAAGCGCTTTCTCTGCTTCATACCAGTGACCATGGTGTTATTTGTTTATAGTTATTCTTATTTTTTACAAAATTATGTTGGCAGATAGTGAAAATAATATATCAACATATACTTACCCGTTTTTGATCCATGCTTATGTCGTGTTAGTTAAATTACTTGTCAGTATTAAAATTCTGTCTAGTAACGTTTTAAAAATTCCTAAATATTGAAAAAAGTAATATTTAGTAAGATAAAATTAAATTCTTTGATAATTTATCAAAGTTTAATCCTTCCTTAGAAATTTTTCGAATATGCGAAGGTTATTGTAGATGTCGAAGCCAAAGCTTACCTTAGACTTCGACTTCAACTTCACGAAGCTTGGCACACCATTAGCGATCATATTATTGATATCAGTATCTAACAAGCTACACCATAGTAGAAAAGAGCAGAGTAAGCCCGCTATAGTAAATCAATTATTGTAATGGTGTTTTATAAAATAAAAAATATATGGTTGAAGTTTATATAGTTTTACTTACTACGTCTTACTGCCTATTCAGGCTATTCACATTTAATTACACTGTAGATTTATTTAAAGATGACGAAAGTAGAATTTAAAGAAAATGTACCAGTATCTCCGTGGAGGGAGATTTGGGAACCATTTAAACTAAAACCTCCTCAGTACCTTCGACTGGAAACAAATCTCCATTCACGAAAAACCAAACAAGTTGAATTAGATGTTTAGTATGTTTTCCCACTGATAAATACAGTATCTTATTATTTTATCGACTTGAACCAAAATCTAAAAATCTACAGCCTTATACCAGATGACCTAACGTATGAATTTCTAAAAGTATTTTTAATTCTGTGAATCACAAAATGATACGTGCTGATTGTCCACAAGTTTAGGCCTGATAACATAATCAAATTCAGTTCAATGATAAATATTTTTTGTTGAGTCTAACTGTGGGTACTGGTGAAAGTAGAAGGAAGCTCGTGAACTGTATTTGGATGGTGGGTAGAATAAATTTTGTGAACTGTATTTTGATGGTGAGTAGAAGAAATATAGTGAACTGTATTTTGATGGTCGGTAGAAGAAATATCGTGAACTGTATTTTCGTGGGGAGTAGAATAAATGTCGTGAACTGTATTTGGACTGTGATTAGCAAAAAGTTCACAAGCTGCTCATGAGTACACGGAGCTAGCCCAACAATAGAAGCATCAAAGGGAATAAAATATAAGTTAGTTGAAAAACGAGGCCTGTACACCGGAAACATAGGTAACTAATGTTGGTTTAGATGTCAACCTCGTTTATTATTGTTTTTGGGGTTAAATACTGTTTCTATTATAGTGAGGGTATTTTTAACTAAATATTTATCTACTTTATTTCCACACAAATTCCGGTATGTTTTATTTAAATTTAACCCATCTCCTCCCTATTACATATAAATAAGCTGCTATTTTGAACAAGAAGTAATATATGTGGCACTAAAGTAATTAAATTTGTGTGTAAAGTCTAATAAATGTCAACGTTCTACGTTTAACAAGCTATTTTAAAAAACTTGGAATTATTACAGGTAAGCTTGATACACTACGTCTGGTAAACAATATTTATTAAATAGGTATTTTATTAAAATATAACTTTACAAAACTTTTCATATCATTTTTTAAATGTCCAAATTTGTAAACAAACTACTTTTGTCCTCACAGTCGTGATTTATTTATAGCTACAATATTTTGAACTTCAGTTTATTTTGAATGGGTTATGTTGTTTAACCATTTTTTGAATATTTTACTCCCAATACTACACCGTAATATTGTGGCTAATAATTATAAGGTGCTCACCCACTGGTGCGTTGCGTGGCGTGACGAAGAGAAGCATCGTTTCAGCGCTGACCGCCACTGGTGCGTTGCGTGGCGTGACGAAGAGAAGCATCGTTTTAGCGCTGACCGCCACTGATGCGTTGCGTGGCGTGACGAAGAGAAGCATCGTTTAGCGCTGACCGCCCACTGATGCGTTGCGTGGCGTGACGAAGAGAAGCATCGTTTTAGCGCTGACCGCCCATGATGCGTTGCGTGGCGTGACGAAGAGAAGCATCGTTTTAGCGCTGACCGCCCACTGATGCGTTGCGTGGCGTGACGAAGAGAAGCATCGTTTCAGCGCTGACCGCCCACTGATGCGTTGCGTGGCGTGACGAAGAGAAGCATCGTTTCAGCGCTGACCGCCCACTGGTGCGTTGCGTGCGTGCGAGAGAAGCATCGTTCAGCGCTGACCGCCACTGGTGCGTTACGTGACGTGACGAAGAGAAGCATCCTTTCAGCGCTGACCACCCACTGGTGCGTTGCGTGGCGTGACGAAGAGAAGCATCGTTTCAGCGCTGACCGCCCACTGGTGCGTTGCGTGGCGTGACGAAGAGAAGCATCGTTTCAGCGCTGACCGCCCACTGATGCGTTGCGTGGCGTGACGAAGAGAAGCATCGTTTCAGCGCTGACCGCCCACTGGTGCATTGCGTGGCGTGACGAAGAGAAGCATCGTTTCAGCGCTGACCCACCACTGGTGCGTTGCGTGGTGAAAAGAAGCGTCATATTTCCTGCACCGCATCCATATTCTTTACAGTACAGAGCTTATTAAAGTTTTTAAAACATCGTTGTTTTGATTATATTTCCTTATTATTTTTATACAGTGGAATATAGCACTCATTTCATCACTAGTTATGATCTATCGTATGCTAGCACCTTTTAGTAATGATATTTATTTTTTCTATTTTTGACTTACGTCGATGAGATTTAGTCGTGCTTCTATTGCCTTAGTAATTGTTAGCCTCTTTTTATGTAATATCTATTTTTTAACTAAATGTAGCTCGATTAGACTTAAAAGATAATATGTAGTCAACTACCAAGTGAATCAAGGATTTTTTTTATTTTTATACAAATAAAAATGACACAATACAGTTTAATATTAAATTTGCATAAATTAATACGATGAACAAATAATAAAGCTAGTATCTTCATGGGTAGTAATTTGTTAAATGTGAACAACGTACCTTTAAAATAAAAACTTTAAGTGAGGTGAATCAGCAGCCAAACACAATAACCTCGGTAATTAAAATGCGAACACGTGACTCATTCTCTGCCGAGTGAGGAAATAGAGGAAATTTACCAGACAATTCCCGAAAGTGTTTGAAGCGTGACGATAGTAAATATCTACTCCTCGCTTCTCCTACCCCCACCCATTGGTGCGTTGCGTTGCATGGAGATGCGTCGTCACATGGTTGCTACGAAGACTTATCTCGCGTCGACTGATCGCTAAATGTACTGTACTGCAGGGAGTGTGGATGCGGTGCAGAAAATATGACGCTTCTCTTCATCACGCCACGCAAGGCACCAGTGGGCGGATCTACCTCTGAAACGACGCTTCTCTTCACCACGCCACGCAAGGCACCAGTGGTGGATCTACCTCTGAAACGACGCTTCTCTTCATCACGCCACGCAAGGCACCAGTGGGCGGATCTACCTCTGAAACGACGCTTCTCTTCACCACGCCACGCAAGGCACCAGTGGGCAGATCTACCTCTGAAACGACGCTTCTCTTCGTCACGCCACGCAAGGCACCAGTGGGCGGATCTACCTCTGAAACGACGCTTCTCTTCACCACGCCACGCAAGGCACCAGTAGGCAGATCTACCTCTGAAACGACGCTTCTCTTCGTCACGCCAAGCAAGGCACCAGTGGGCGGATCTACCTCTGAAACGACGCTTCTCTTCACCACGCCACGCAAGGCACCAGTAGGCAGATCTACCTCTGAAACGACGCTTCTCTTCGTCACGCCAAGCAAGGCACCAGTGGGCGGATCTACTCTGAAACGACGCTTCTCTTCTCACGCCACGCAAGGCACCAGTGGGCGGGATCTACCACTGAAATGACGCTTCTCTTCTTCACGCAAAGCAACGCAACGTGACGCAACGCATCAGTGGATGAGCACCTTTAGAGTGGTCTACCTACACCTCATAGTATCCTAAGGGCTCCCTGCCAGGACAGCCGTAGGAATTTTTCCACCCCACGCTATAGCATAGCATGCCATCCCACGCCCATCCTAAAATAAACACTTAAACATTTTAAAAGTAATTATATTAAGTTAGTGATAACATTTCCGACCAATGAGCATTAATTTTAAATAGTAACATTAATAGCAATACATAAATTAAATCATAAGAAATAATCTAATAATCACTGCAGCACTGAAATTCCGTAAAACAAGCAAAACAAGATATAATTACATCACTGTAACAAAGCGTAAAATAAATTTACTGTGATTTGCACTCAAAAACAACAGAACATTTTCAGTCATCAGGTATGGAATTATGACTTACCAGGTATTGAAAATTATGTTATCTTAGGGGATTTGGAGAAAGTATTTGACGGGGATGGAATAAATTAATTTTTTATAGTAAACTGTTTTCCAAATTCCTACAGTTTTGCCCCCATCTCGCCCCACCCCCTACCCCCCAAAAATCTACCTCGTTCAAAATAACGCGTCGCACCATTGATAGAGCCGGCCCTATATTTCTACAACTATTACAGATACACCACAGCCTGGAGAGTCACAAATAAATATATTAAAATAGATCTTGGAATTCATTCTGACACCTTAATCTCATCGGTAGCGTGTCTTTCTACTGGACTAAGAGTACGAAGTGTGACTAAAGGCAAGCCAAAAATAAATATTAATGGTTAAATTATTGTTTCTTTGCCTTTCACAGAAATGCTGTTATGTATGTTCTAGAGTTAAGTTAGTTTGTAAATCATATGTTAATACAAACATTGTGATTAAAAAGCTCACGTTAAATACCTAATATAATAATAATTATTAGTTTTATTCAATTTGAAGTCGAAACTGGAATTCATAACTATTTTAGTAAAAAACCGTAAATTATTATAACCAGCTATAACTTTTTTGATCCATTTATTCCAAATCGAGTTAGAGGACACTTTAAATTTTCATTTTATATTTCACTATGAATAATAATAAAAATAATGTTATTTCTTCTTTTTAAATACGAGAGAAAAATCTTTTTCTTTCTTTACGTTCAAATCTAACGCTTATGTATAAATCTACTTCTGCAGTTACGTTAACCCTTTCCTCCTCCTTCAATCCCTTATAGAAAAAAATCGCGCAATTACAAGGGCTTGTTAGTAACCAAACCACGTAACAGATGATTAGGTCATCCCGTTAACGTGTCAATTTTTGTTATATAGCTTAAAAAGCCGTTGGCTCCGGCCATCTTTCCTCAATTTAGTCCCAAGTTATCCCCTCACTTTTACGGGAAACCTTCTCTCGGAAAAAGAGATTTCACGAGCTAGATTACAAGTTTCTCCGTGGCCTTTCCTTGCCACCCCTAAGCGGAGTGGGGGGGAAGAGAGACACACGGCCTAATTTATGACTGCAGCTGAGGTGAAATATTTTGGGTTATACTGGTAGTTTTGAGGGAGAAAAACTGGTGTGTTAATTCATCTAGGAGTTGAATGGGTTATTTAATAAAAAAATCTCAACCACTCTACTTTCAAACAAATTAGTAAGGAACTTAGATTTATATTACAGTTAAATATATGGTAATTGAACGAGTACATGGCTCCAAAATCTTGAATCTAAATCTATTTTAAGATTTATGCTCAATTGGAAACTCCTTGGTTTTAATATTTGAGAAATTCAAATATAATTCTAAATTTCAAATCAAAATAGATACTGATTCGGATCTTTTGCAAAATAATTCTAAATTATAATCTAAAGATCGAGTGTTTGAGTAATATCTGAGGTTGGGGAACCCCTGGCGCAGGCAGGATTCATTTGTGGGTGGGGTGAGGATAGTTCCACTGATCAATTGAGCATGGTCCAATGGTTTTTCCCGCGGTAAATTTTTAAAAATCTAACTACGTACTGAATTAAAATTAATAATTAAAAGGTCTAAAAATCGTCATTTTTCTGTAATTATTATGACTATAAGTTTTTATGAACAAGTTGCTTGTAAACAAATTTTTATTGGTGAATACTGTTAGAATATACAAACATGCAAGTTTAAATAAATTGTATTTTGAAAACTCGATTTATATCATTAGCTTATGAACTAAAATCTGAAAATTCAAATAAGCAACTTGCACTCACTCTTAACTCACAAAATCACTTTTGAAATAATTTACTTTAGTCTTATATTAATTTTCCTTGGCTTCTTAGAAAGATCATTGAGAACTTCATCCTCCGTAACTGACACCTCAATATGTATGTGAGAGCAAGCCCACAAAGACTGTCTTCACTTGTAGAGTTCCTCAGGTATGATTTCAACAACTTTAGCGACGATAAAGATAGTTCATTTGTTCACGTTATTGCGGGAAGTGTATCAATTATTATGAGAAGTTCATAGATGACAGGAAATAAATTTACATGATACATAGAAAGGGCTTCAATTGTATTTCGGAGCATTTTATGAACTTCATGAACTTGTGCCACAGTGTCAGTTCCTCTTAGTTATTCTCGGGCTAGGAAGATCGTAAACTAGAGCCTATTTCTTAACATCTTTTACTACCTCGGATATCACATAATTTGGTTCTCTTTGTTAAACAAGTGATTTAACTGGTCGCAATGTGTCTTTGTGAGTGACAAACTTATCATTTAGAGAAGTTTGTCACTCACAAAGACACATTGCGACATTACATTGTATTATAAAGTAATATTCTGGGCTCTGAGTGGAAACTTTTTTCTGTTATTCTAGCGACCAACAGTTCGAGGTTTTGCAACAGAACACTTAGTTCATTGCAGATACCTTCAACAGTTTGTTACAAGGCAGAAATATTTACTTAAGCTTCCCCTCTCATTTTCTCAAGTGAGATATTCACATTCATAGCATACTGAAATGCTAAACTGTAGTCTATGTTTACAATTTGTAGGTATTTGCTGAGAGGAAGTGTCAACTTAAACACAGCATCAATAACAAAGACGCTCACTAGGAACTCACATTTGGAAATGGCACAGGAAAGAAGTCGACCATTAGTAGCAGCCTTTGCATCAATCCATGTAGCTATGTGATCTAGTGTATTCACAATAGGTTCAAGCAACTCTACAAATGCACATATGTAACCATGCCTTTCAATCCAAAGTGTGGTGCACAACTGTTTCAGATTACTGACTCTTGGGGCCAACTTAAGTTTCTCAATTTCACTATACAGTGCTGCCTGTCTTTTTGGGGTGTTAAATAATCAGTACTTTTTTATAATGTACCCATGCAATTCCTGATAGGTGGATCATGTCACAGCCTGCTGTAGCTACAAGATTCAGGCAGTGAGCACTAGTATTGAGCTTTTGGATATCACCCAAGAATTATGGCTGGTGTTCCTTTATATGCTCCACTCAAGGCGCAAGCTCCATCATAATCTTGTCCTACCATATTTTGCGAGTGTAAACCCATATCCCCAATCCTTTCACTAAAACTAGCCCCTGGGTTCAGGGGCACCCATTGGCTGCGCCAGTGTGAGAAACCATTTAGGTGCAGCTACTTCGTCCCGGTGAATTGATGTGATAGATATTATGTGATACCAGTAGAATCTAACGGCAACCGTAGGAACAGATCCCCTTAGGGAAAGAGACCTATAATACCACTGAGAATCAAACCCTGGAACTCCAGTTTTTTATACCACCACATATTACTGCCCGTTTGGGCTATACGCCTATATACTAATTGGTTTGGGGTTAAGAAGATTTAATTTAGAGGAAGTGTACCCTCATTTTCGTGGAGTAGTGTGGGATAACATTTAGGGAAAATTGCCCAGAGTAAGATCAGGTAGAATTGGAACACCAACTCGTCATCGCAGAAAATCCAGACTAAAAATATATATTGACACTTAGTCCCATTCCCGACATTGTGGTTTTGAAAATAAGATGATCAAACCAATAACAATAAATATTTGAGGCACACACACTCTGGTATTTAGGTTGAAAGCAACTCCCGAAGAAATCCTCTTATACAATAATAAAAATAGTAAATAAAATGCTCAGAATGAAACATCCTACATGACCAAAAAATGCTTTCTATCCTAAACTGGAATTCCATGCTACATTTCTATGTTATAAAAAGTTTTATGGAGCGTCTAATCTATATGTAGCTATAGAAAACGTTTTCAAAGTGATGGAAATATCTTTTTTTCTCACCCTTCCCTTCTTTGAAAAATAAATAACAACATACATACATAGAAAGGTTTGATATTCGATCAATGTGTGCTAGACCATATTTTTCTCTTTCATTTCTCTTCCATTCTTTATAACACGTAACTGAAAGAGATTATATAAGGAAGAAAGCGTTTCTAGCACAAACACAGGAAGAGTTTTTTTTTAACGGAAGGACCTTTATAGGTCGGTGCTAACAGAGATAGTTGGAAGAAAAGAGGAAGATAGAAAGGTAGAAATGGAGCGATGTCGGAATAGAAAAATGGACATTTAGGGAAGGAGAGAGTAGAATAAAAAAAGTATTTTAAATCATACGGCGCCTTGTGACTTCCGATAACAAAATAACATGGGCGATGCTACTGCCGGGCCCCGGTTGCTCGGTGCTAAAGCTCACCTTAATCTACTTGTGGGAGGGATGAAGATGGATGCCGGGGAGGAATTCCCACTTTTTGGAAGTGGAGGAGGGGGAGAAAATACCCCTCTTACTTCTTCATGTTGGAACATGCTGAGTTTTAAAAGGATATCCAGAGGCTCGGAGAAGTTTCGTACATTAAAGTTTTATCATAACATAGGTTTGGTTTTGTTTTATGATTATAGTTTGTGTGCTTTATAAGTACGTACATGTCTTTCAAGACACAACTTACAAACTAACTTAGCCTAAGACAAAACGCATTAAGCTATACAGCCAACTTTAGATCGCAGATATTTAACAGTCGAATAACAGGATGCATTCGTTAACATTTTATAAAAACCTTTATTATCAACATAATTAATTAAACTAAGCTCTGCTCGATGGGTGGTTTACAAATCTTATCATTTAGACACAGTAGCCCGCATTGGTGACCACACGAACTAAAAGTAACGCTCATCTTCTCTGCTTTGCCAGTGACGGGTAAGTTGCGGTTCAAATTCCGACTGGGTGTACTGAAGGTTTTTTTCCTAAAAATTGTTTTTCTACAATCCATTCACGCAAATGCGGGTACATATACTATAATTGTTACCTTTTCACTCACATACATATTAAGGCACGATCATAGCTATGACATGCTTGTCACGACATAAATCCCGCGACTAGAATGCCAGAACGTCAAGCAATGATATTTGTATATGTGACCAAAGTCGCTCACTTTTGTGACCAAGTCACTGTCCCTGGTCACATTTAATAATGATATAGCTCTATTGTGAATTTGCACGTACCTTGGGTGTGAAGTATCACAAGGTTAATAAACATAGGGACGGGTTACTTTGATACCAGTTATAGCTTTATGGTTGAAATAAATTACAATATATATATATATATATATATATATATATATATACAAACTCTCTCAATTTATATCTATATTTATAAATCTCAACTATATTTTACTGATACTAAGATAAACTATGTATAAGATTGTATCTCTTGCTGAAGTAAAGAAGCAACCCTCTGTAATATAATAATAGTAATAATAATAATATATAAATATATATTTTTGTCCCCACATCTTACTACCCGCTCGAGCTATATGCGTGAGCACTGTAAGGCATTCCTTTTCATTTCTAGGCAATGCTCAGAATTATGTAATATAAGTGGCTTGGCTCTATCTACTACTTACTATGACTCGCTTCGATGGTTGAATAGTTTAAGGCAGGGGTTTCAAATCGGTGGCTCACGATGACTTTTTTTTCCTCCCACGAAGTTTTCTAGGAAAAGTAATCTACTATAGTAAAATTGATGTTCTTAGGTGAGAAATGGAAAGTTTTGACGCGTGGGGAAAATCCACAAAAGTTCCAACTTGTGTTCATTCAGAATATCGTCCTTACATCTGCTGGCTGTACTATATTAACGTATCATTCAACCCTTATCTATATAGAAGGCATTGTAAGACAAAGAGTAGATAAAAGTATATCACCAGGGATCTTCATTTGATCCATACTCAAATATGCAAAGCCCAAGTACCCGAACCTTGCTGTGTTAACTATCAGTAAACTAATGTAGTCAACTATTCACGTTTAGGGAGTTAAAGGTTTGCTTAATGTAAATATATAAAGAATGACATGAAGTTGACATTGGCCTGAAGGCCATTTTATTATCAGAGATAATGATCAAAAGGTTAACAATATTATGTTTATTTATTGCGGACAATGCGAAATAGCAAATAATCCAACAATATTTATCGTGAAGCGAATAAATGTACTTAAATAAAAAATATATATAAGGTTACAGAGTAATAAACGAATTTATCTAGATTAAAGAACATTCAAAACAAGTTAACAGAACCAATTCAAAAGTAAACAAAGTTTAATTATTGCGAACAGTAATCAAAATGAAATGAAACTGGAATACACCCTATCGTCTAAACAATATGGCTAAGCTATTCAAAAGATACCTATAAGTATTGAAATTAAATTTGTTATAAAGTCTATACATATCATATTTCATAACTTATACATATCAACTATTATATTTTTGTTCATAACCATACACCTGGCTTCAATATTTACAAGTAAAGTCATTATTCTCATCTAACAACCCGTTAGGTGGAGTAGCCTACACACCAAAAAGCTTAATATCTTTCTAACTTATTTATTTGTTCATAATAAAATTTGAACATATTAAAATCATTTACCGAATTTCACACTCGCATAGAAATTAAAAATATGATACGAAACCACATTAGTTTCATCTAGACTCATTACAACTGTAAGAATATAGAAAAAAAATTATAGTGCAAGATAGCGCACAAAGATTTAAATACATAATTTGACTTGCGAATACTACAACTGAACCTGAATTAAAAGGCATAAAACCAAAACATGCCCGTATCCAAAACAAATATAATTACCAAGGAAATCAAATTTAGTAAAAAAAATTAATAAATAAATATGCCAAAGCTTTATCAAATTTAATCCCTATATAAGTTAAGAAAGAGTTTAATAGTTCCCCAGTTTTCAAATAAAAAAATTTATATAAAAAAATATTTTCCAAAATAATGCACACTTAGTTCCTATATCCTAATTGCATCAAAGAGTAATCGTTCCGTTCTGGGTACCAGCTTATATTTCACTTATAACAGGGGAGAAAAATGGTAAAGGAGGTATTCCATGACCAATGAAGTCATTATTAGCTTTGTCAGAAACGGCTTTTTGCATCGACGCCTGAGCACAACGTCGATAGGATGACTATGAGGGGGTAGGGAGACACACGTGATAACCCTCATCGCTTATTTCCCCAAGTCTTAGCGCCTGCGCAGCGTCCTACCTTCAGGGGTAAGTGAACAGGGTCACATGGCGTTCCGTGTCTTCATTCTAGTTTTCTAGCCAACTTGAATGACGAACAGTGTTTTGTGTTGACGTGCGTGGAGGATCCATACAAGGCGCTAATTTACCGGTAAAATGGGGTGTGTATACACCTTTTTTGTGTGGCGGAAGTTGGTGGCGAAGAATGTTTGTAGCCACGGTACATAGTGATAGTACGTTACATTTTAGTCGGAAAATTCGTTTAGCAAGTAGCTAAACATATCTAAAACGCCACTTGACAAATATTAGCCGATTATGATGCTATATTTTTATTTAGCACCACATCTTACTACCCGTTCAGGCTACTAATTACGCTAATGGATTAAGAATTGGGAGGGTTGAACTTAGAGGAAGTGAACCAGCATTTGCGGGGTAGGGCGAGTGGAAAACCATTTAGGAAACCCCAATTCACCCGACCGAGATTTTAACCTTGATCTCCCCGTCCTCGGTAGTCTAGTTCAACACGATAATAGCGCGTTACTAACCAAGCCACCGAGGCGAGTTATTAAGATGCTGAACTCTTTTAATCAACTGTGGCCCTCGGTTATTTTAATTTGAAAACCCCTAGTCTAAGACGTCACTCTCACGGTTGATGGACTCCAATGATGGGGTCAGGGTTAGAATCTGGTTCAGGTGTATTAATAAATAATAATGTTCTTACTAAATTGCTTCCTCCTCTTCCATGCAAATAAGCCTTTGTTTCTTACACTTTATCGCAATTAGTTTATGAGTACATCTCGAACGGGTAGTTAGAGGCGGTGAACCCCAAAAACCCGTTATTTGATTATAACACAACATTAAAAGTATAAAAATGTCTGTCATCAGCCGCAATGGCTGAAGAGTAAGTATCCCCTCCCCTTGTACTGTTTTATCAAATAATGACCATATGATGTATTTATCCAGAGACTGTCAAAGGAGCGGCGGTAGCGGTTTCCACAACACCCCTTCACCCCTCAACAAAGCTAACAAGATAAACTGCGCTTTCAGACGTATCTGCGGAGGGCGCGCACCAGCTTTGTCCCAAATAGTCGGCCCGGTTTCCTCCCAAGTGTGGTCCAACGCCGAACGGACATGGTGGTCACTAGTGGGCCGGGAAATGCCTCTCTCTCTTTCCAGGGCTACGCCTGTGACGTCATGAGTGGGACCCCTCGTAGCACCGAAACTACCTCCCATTGCTAAATGTCAGTGGGCTTCAGTCCTGTTAATGGTGTTTGAACAAAATGATCCGTTTGTTTTGTTTGTTTCTAAAGATGACTATCGTTCGACTAAATTACTTTTCTAGCAAAAGTATTTTGAAATATCAGTCGAGAGTTCACCGGTGATTTAATATAGGCTCAACATAAAACAAAATATGAGAATTTAAACATACAGTCATATTTGGAGAGGAATAATTGTTTTGACAGTTAAAACATTTATTTAAAAGAAATTCACAGATCTATCTATATGTTAAATAATATGTTATAAGGCTGTCAATTTTGATAGTTATTTCCATTTACTAAAAAATTTATACTAATAATATAATAAAATAATATCACCTTAGCACACAAAGATACATTTGTATTTTCTAAAAAGGTCCTGATAAATTCCTACTGTAATAATGGTCCTATAGGCTGGAATTAGAAATATATATTTAATTTATATTTTTAATTTATTGATTCAACTTGCACCTTCTGAACAGAATGATTATACAAGCACATGATGATATCTATGAGCAAGAACGAAAGGTTGTACCAATTTTTGCCGGGAAAAGTATTCCCACGGTTCTTTTACATGAATAATGGAAATGGGACCAACGGCTTTACTTCCCCCCTGAAGAAAGTTGTCCTATGGATTTTTATCGCGCAAGAAAACTCCGTGGACCCCAGCTGGGTTTGAACCCACAAATATCGGGTCCTTACCACTTACCCACTTACCCGAAGACCGCCAAGGTAGACCTTTTTTAAAAAATACTAGTATCAAATAGATAATGTTTCACCCCTATATGTTTTTCCCATGTTTTAATCATATTTATGAACAGTAATTGCCTAGGCCTATAGTTATAGTGGGTAATCTAATGTTAAAGATGGAGCCTAGTATTGTTCAAGCTATAGCCTAATATATGTATATATTTTCATCACTTATATGTAAGATGCTAGTGTGGTAAGAATGAGGAAGGTAGATTTAGAGAAAATGTAGCCGTATTTACATTAAACTAAAGTGGGAAGAATTTAGGAAAGTACCGTCAGTATACACAGCAGGGATTTGAACCCGAATTCTACATCATCAGAAAACCAGATTAAAGGAGATTGACATTTAAACCGCTTGCACACCAGTGTAGGTCCACTATTTAATAAAATATATTATAGATTTTACATTTACATTTAGGTAACTAATAATAAATAAATAATTCTTAGATAAACATAAACATATTAAGAATATGTTAATCAAATCTTTTTCGTAGAGTTAAAATTTTGTTTTGGTAAAAACACATAAATGCCCCCACTGACTTCCGATACAAAAACTTAGACCACAATGCCAAACCTTTAAATGTAGCAATTATGGGGCAAGCTACAAGCAAAACAAAAAAATTAACAATAATTTAATTAAAAATGGATATTTGTTTCTAAAAAATAATAATTGTAAGCATTATAGTAGTGCTATTATACATTAATCTAGTTCGTTGGAGGATTGAACCCGTTTTTATGCTTCAAGTTTTACGAAATTTCAGATTGAGGTTAGTCTTTTTCTATTATGAATTTAAACCCCGTTTGGATTGCAGGGCCAGAAGAAAATAAGTCGTGGGCCATATTTGGTACTACACTGCCTTAAAAGATTATACTAATCATTCAAAAGCATTCATCCACACACACAAGGTGGAAATTGATGTTAGTATAGCTTGTTCGTAGTTATATAAACATATATGAGCTAATTTCAACTAAATAATCATCATACATTTTAATTCAGCCTAAATAAATTGTAACTGGCTATCAGGAATACTTTATTAGCATACACTTGCATTCTTTGTCATACCTTAGTATCAAACTAGGATCTCCTGTGACGGTAACCAAGCACTCTAACACTTAAAAGTACGTGTTCTTTATTGATACTTCTATTTATTCTATACGGTTGCTCACCATATCCCCACTTTTCAAAAGCCTCACTTTAAGTAAGTGGCGGCAGCGTTAAAAAAAATGTTGGTACTATTCCACGCACACACATCCTTACTTTGTGATACGCCTCAATACTTTGCTTCTCCCTCCCTTTATAAAATCGCTCGCGCTCGCGCACGTACACACACACACACACACACACACACACACACACACACACACACACACACACACACACACACACACACACACACACACATTGTAAACCCGAACAAAAAAAAGTTCAGAACAAGTTGAAAACGCTTCTCTTCGGACACTATCGTAAGTCTTGTCACTTTTCAACCCTTGTATGATGTGGAGAAGGGTTTTGAAAGGTGGGAGGGTGACTTTTCATATGCCAAGTCCATGTAAGGGTTGTGTGTGTGTTGTGTTTGTAAGTTGCCATATGGATCTTGTTATCGCCATGTCACTGCCCCATCACATGGACCCGCACCTTTTTTTCCCCCATTCATTCACCCATCCTACCTCCACCTCGTCACATCCCCACAATCCACCTACTCAAAGTTTTTTCTAGTGTTGAATAGGGTAAGTGAGCTAGGGGATCCTTCATGAGTACCCTCCCTCTTTACAATTTTTTTTTTTGAAGTGGAGAAAGGGGTGGATCGTCATTTTGGCGTGAAAGACTTATACAGAATCTTCCTCTTTTCTTCTTTTAAACCCACCCTATTTCCGTTTTGCTATCCCCTTCTCACTCAAACCCTTATCAATTCACGATGAACCCTCACAAGTGAATTCTCCAAACCACTACGTCAGTGCCTACGTCCTTGTCACCAAAAGAATGTTCATTCTCTTTCTACAAAGTCATGGACAGTTTGTTTTTGTAGGTTGATTTAACTTTGCGAAAAAAAAAACATTTTGTGAAAATGTGCTGTTTTCTTGCTAAAGTATTTACATTGAAAGAATCTTTGATATGGTCGATTTTATTTTGTCAATTTGAGTATTTCTTGCTATCAGTGACGCGACTTTTAAAAACTATTTAGAAATATCTGCCACCCCCCACGTCGAAGGGAATGTACACTTAGGGTGCGTCTACTAAATGACTTACGTACGAAAATAAGGGTACATTTGATCTAAATTCAACCTTCCTCATCCTACCCCATTATTGTCACTAAATGAGGATGGCCCTGTTGGGTAGTAAGACGTAACTCCAAGACAAAAACAAGCCTGTCAACGTTTGTTGATAATACTCACCTGACATAAATGTATGAAGTTAAACGCGAGTTATATGAGTAATAAAAATACATATAAGCTTATTATAAACTATCAAATAAAAAACTTAGTTATAACTCTAGAGGGATAATTCAAGGAAGCGTCTCTTGCGAAAATCATCCTAGAAGGAATGGCTCTAAAACTGTTCTGGTGCAGTATTTTTTTTTAATTTCAAATATGACATTTTTTGAATACTCGAATCTCGAATATATTTAAGTTTTAAGTAAACACAACACTAGTTTTCACCTTTTATAGTTTAATAATTTTATAATCGAGATTTATATTTTTGAATTATAAGATACGTTGAATGTAAAGAGCACGCTAGCAAATAGACATGAGTATACTTAGTTAGGTGAGATTTAAAAAACTAGTTCCATATATCACCACTAGTCCATGGTGTGACTAGCGTGGTAGGAGGTCAACATATATTATATTCATTATTTCCTCTAAGTTCACCTGTTGATTGAGAGTGGAGAGAACGATCAAAAGTTAGTTTAGTGGTGGTAGGAGACATCTTCACTAGAAATAGAAAACACAAGATAATCTACGGTAGAAATGTAGGTAAGTGACAGCTGGAAGAGGGTTATTTATTGCAAACATTGACTGGAAGTCACTAATGTCAACAACCTATTGAGAAATAATTTATGTTTTACTAGTAGTACTATATTATTAACCAACAGTATTATCAAACTATTTTAATAGGCTAATGCTTTGAGCCAATGTTGGCATTAAATAGCCTTATGCTAGCTGTCACTTAGGTCTACCTACATTCCCATCGTAGATGAGCTATATAAATATTTATATACTGTGCATATATATATGCATATATTTTATATGCATATATATCCTATATTTGTATATACCCTATATATAACTAATTGTATCTTTAGAAATATTTTATTAAGAATGTATATACTTATTAATAAAATATATGCTTATATATAATATATATATATAAGTGGAAGTATCCCTAGAAATATTTTAAGAATGTATGTGAAATTTACATATATATTTACTTAACTATAAAATACAATTTTATATGTGGTTTAACTCAATTTAATTTATTTTGAAGAACATTTTGTTTTCATAAGGAGAGTTTTGAATATAAATAGTAATAAAGAATAAGTTTAAAAATAATGATCAACCTATTGCATTTATCCACGCTAGTAAATCAATTAATTGTGATAGAACATAGAATGTAGTCACGAGCTGCTAGATATAATAAACAATCTAATATGTGAAACTAAATTACTATGAAAATGTATAAATGTACAATATCTGTTTAGAAAAACGAATACAATCATTTACTTTTCGTAGATATGTTCTAGAGTAAAAATAAAGCAAGTTAAAATATCAGTTCATTGAAATTGTAGAGTTATAGATTAAAAGCATTAGTAAGTAAACTTGACCAGGCAATGTGGAAAATTGATATTTATAAAGTATAGTAAAGTTAAAATATAATAGAAACCAAGTAAATCAAATGCTGAAACTATTTATTAGCTGTGTAAAATATGTAGGAAATAGAATCATTAAAGTAAAAATTCATTCGAGTCCTATATGAAAACTTGCTTTGCTCGTTGAGGGCTCCACCCCCAAACCCTCAGTGAGTTTTATTTGCAAGTGGATGTAAACTAATATAATTCTAGCGTTGTTATGAAATTAAAAAATGTGTGGAAAATGTGCAAAATTACCTAGAATCAAAAAATCTAGCTCTATCTAAGATATAACCGATGGGGATACGACAAATAGTAATAGGACCAAACTTGTGGATCTCGCCAAATCGTAGCTGCTGGTGCAATCCGTTTTTTGATAGGTCTTTCCGTTTAGCCACAAGAGACCTCCAAAGAAAGGTCCGCATTTTGAATTTTTTTCGGAGGTTGAAAATTAAAATTTTTTTAATTTTTGAAATTTTCCCGTCGGTTACAGGCTAGAAGCTAACGGTTTGCCAAATTTCAAGTATCTAGCTCATCTGGAAGTGGGTAAACATTAATGTCGGTGAGTGAGTGAGTGAGTCAGCCATGTGGCTTAGTAGTTTAGTTACATTTGAAAATAATTTGTTAAAATTGCATTAATTTTATTTGGTTTAGCTAAAAGAAAAGAGAAATATATATTTGAGGTGTCTATTGAAATGTGAGATCATAAGATAAAAATATAAATACCGTATTTCTATGTAGTTTTAAAACTTTACTGTTCAGTGTTCGCGTTTTAACGACGTGGGAAAAAGAAATAAGTCAATGGCTACAAAGCTTATTACCTTTTTTTAAAAAAAGGTATAAAAATATTCTTCACCCGGCAAAGAAAGAGACGGCTCTTTGATTTGAAAGGTGAAGATTACCCGTGAAGCACTTCTCAATGCATCTCTGATCGTAGATGAAAGAAAAAGAAAACATTTAAGTTTTTTTTTCTTCACCAAGAAGAGCAGTGCAGGGAGGAAGATTTGCCAATACGAATCGGTTCGTTTCTTCTATGCTCAACTGCATATTTTTGAAAGTAGGGAAAGAGCAATCGTTTCCCTTTCTCTGTTTTTACTTCAAAAACTAAAGCAAAGAACTTCTATCACGTCTTCTCAAGGGAACAAAAAAAAACTAAAAAGGAGAATGGGAAGATTTTGCTCTCACACTCACACCCAGTCCCCCTTTTCTCCAACACCCCTCCTGCCCCCTATCTCCACCAAAAATAAAATAAAAAACTTTTTATTCACATTGAAGATATTTCCATTAAATTTCAGTGCTTGTAAATCTCTAAGGAAAATGCGTAGATTTCAGTCTAAGCGATTCAGTCAATTTTGGCGAACCTTTAAATGGAGAATGCTAATGGTACCAAACCAGCAAGCTTTTGATGAATAGTCTTGTTTGAAGTGATAAATTATTTGGTTTAAATGAGTGAATGGAATTTTTAAAATGCATGTTATATTAAGAATTATACTTAATATTATACCAGAGGTGCGTACAAACCGAACGGTTAGTAGGACGCGATGCTAATAGTAATAATAATAATATTAATAATAATAATTCCTCAAATCTAGAAGGGAAAAAGTAATAAAATGTGTGTAAAATTGAAAAATAGAGCATAGCAATTAGGCAACAAAGATATAAATTAACGCTATAAAAGTAAGTTAGAATCACGTACAAAATCAATTTCTTTGTAAATTTTTGGTAACATTGGAAATTAATAAGCTTTGTTTATTTGCTACATACATCAAGAACAGAACAAAGATGATTTTTTAAAGTAAATTAATTATTTTACCATTTTTACCCTACAAACGTTCTGATTGTATTATCTTGGGTTTTAGCAAATATAACTTAAATGCGATGGTTTCTCAATATTACAAAACTATTGATTGGTTCCACAGACTGAACAAATATTGTTTTTTCAAGTCGAGGTCTTCATTTCTGTGTTTGAGTTATTCTTTTACGATTCTATCCAATCTCGAATCCATCAACAACAAAATAATTCGAAGGTTCAAGCGTTTTAGACTAGAAACACACATATATGTATGTGAAGGAAACCTATTGGTTATATAAAGCAATTTATAGGCAATTTAGGAATATCAACAATTACTAAGATTTATTTTTTTTATTTTGGGATTATTAATACGCAATTTATAAACAGATGTCCTTACCAGTATAAAACCAATTGATACACTATCTTAAACTAGTGCTTACTTTCACTCTTAAGAGCAACAAAATAACATGACTGATAAGAACTCCAACATAAAATACAAATAAATTTTGTTCGCATCTAAAATCTTAGATACCAAATTATTATATATATATATATATATTATACGTGTTTCTAAAACATTGCATCAAACTTTGGCAGGATACTTCTTGGGTGAAATTAGAATAATTCCCATAAGCAGCCTAGGGTCCATCTTCAATATTAAGGGCGATATACACCCCTAAAGACAGAGCTAAAAACGACTGTTGTGTGAAATATTATGAAAACTGCTTAGGGTATTACAACGAATCTTTGTATACTACTTATTGAAACCTTGATCATAAATAAACTAAATGTGCTGTTACCGTTACCCACCCCGATCATGTAAAAAAGGGGGGGTTGTAACACATTTTTTCTAAAATAAAATATGTCATAGTAAGTATTACCAATTTTTACTTAAGATTACAAAACAGGGAATCAAAATTAACAAAAAAGGTGTCTTGGAGAAACTGTCTAGCTTTCCCCGTTTCTGAGATAATCACACAAGTTTGAGATCAGAGCCAAGTGCAAATGCCTGCCAGGTAGGCAGCCAGAATCGCAGTTTTATTTCGCAATGCAGTCGTTTAACCATTTTTACCGGCACGTGTGACTATATATCACGTACGTTTGGTAAACAAGGCTGGTTTGTGTGTTATGATGGAGAAACTCTGATAATTTTCCTTCTTCATAAGCTCCGATGTGTTGCTATTTATGACATTAGTGCGTTATGCTTACACAGTTCACACTTGGGTGGGATTTTATTCATTACACTCACTGGAATATTGAAAGCTACATTAAGAAATACAAATTGTAGTTATTGCATGTTTTAGTTCCTAGCTTCAAAAGCATATTCATAGCAAGTGTTCAAAATGGTGGCCCTTAACGTAATTGCAATAATTGAGGTGACGTATCAATGACTGGCGTACTCTTTCGAAAACACGTGTAGTTTCTTGAACCTTATCACATGCAGCAACTATCCTGGCTAACAGGTCTTCCTCAGATTCAACAGCTGTCTCGTACACCAAAGCTTTGACAAAGCCCTACAGAAAGAAGTCTAACGGATTTAGGTCAGGAGAGCGTGGTGGCCACGCAAAAGGCCCACCTCTTCCTATCCATCGGGCATGAAATGCAGTGTTGAGGTAGTCACGCACAGCTCTTGTGAAATGAGGTGGGGCACCGTCATGTTGTAGCCACATGCGTTGTCTAACGGAGAGCGGTACATTCTCGAGGAACTGTGGCAATGCAAATTTCAGAAATTTGTAGTAGATGTGGCCAGTCAAACGTCGTAGCATCAGGTAAGGGCCAATGAGATGGTTACCCACAATGCCTGCCCAGATGTTTACAGAAAATCTATGTGCTGGTTGCCCATGATGATAGTTGCATGAGGGTTCACGTCATTCCAAATGTGACTATTTGTACTATTAAAATAGCCGTCTCTGGTGAATGTTGCCTCATTGGAAAACAATATTATAGTGGAGAAATCAGGAACCACTCCGCACTGCTACAGAAACCAGTCGGAGAATTCATATCGAGGAGCATAATATGCTGGCCTCAATGCCTGCGCCTTGCGCATGTGGTACGGATGCAGCAGCTGATCATGCATGACACGCCATACTGTGGAATTGGACACATTCGTTTGATGCGCAATGGCACGTGTGCTTGTTGACGCGTTATCATCCACATAGTTCAGTACCTCTTCTTCGACAATTGGAGTGCGAACATTCCTCGGGTGACCAGCTCCCCCTCGTAGCTGAAATGTACCCTTTTCACGAAGTCGCTGAGTGACATCGGTGAAGGTCCGGTGATAAGGTTGACGTCAAGCAGGATATCTATCGTGGTACAACCGTGCAGCTGCTCTTGCGTTTCCTCTAGCTTCACCGTACAGCATGACCATGTCTGTCATTTCTGCGTTTGTGTACTTTGCCATTTGACTAGTAATACGCGCAACATGCAGTGAAGTCGTGTGGACTGATGCAGTCTGCTCGTGGAGGGAGGGGAAGATAGTGATAATAAGAGTGGGTGAAAGGAGGGGGTGAAGCAACACAGCTTTATTGGCTCCCTACCTGGCAGGAATTAAAACTTGTCTTTGAAATTAAACATGCATGATTATCTCAGAAACGGGGAAAGCTAGACAGTTTCTCCAAGACACCTTTTTTGTTAATTTTGATTCCCTGTTTTGTAATCTTAAGTAAAAATTGGTAGTACTTACTCTGACATATTTTATTTTAGAAAAAATGTGTTACAACCCCCCCTTTTTTACATGATGGGGGTGGGTAACGGTAACAGCACATTTAGTTTATTAATGATCAAGGTTTCAATAAGTAGTATACAAAGATTCGTTGTAATACCCTAAGCAGTTTTCATAATATTTCACACAACAGTCGTTTTTAGCTCTGTCTTTAGGGGTGTATATCGCCCTTAATATTGAAGATGGACCCTAGGTTGCTTATGAGAATTATTCTAATTTCACCCAAGGAGTATCCTGCCAAAGTTTGATGCAATGTTTTAGAAACACGTTGTATATATATATATATATATATAATATATATATATATATATATATATATATATATATATATATTATATCGTTCTTCAATTGCGATATTATGTTAATGCGAATAACTATTTTTTCCATGAATATTTTAACCAAAATATAAGTGTCAACCGCCATAGTAGGCTACTTGAATTATCATTAGTCAGAATGTGTTCACAATGAGGAAAATACAATGTTTGAGGGTAGTGGGATACTGATGGTGAAGGGTATGGGGTATGTACCCGGTGTGAGGGTAGTGGGATACTGGTGGTGAATAGTATGGGGTATGTACCCGGTGTGAGGGTAGTGGGATACTGGTGGTGAAGGGTATGGGGTATGTACCCGGTGTGAGGGTAGTGGGATACTGGTGGTGAAGGGTATGGGGTATTTACCCGGTGTGAGGGTAGTTAGATTTTTTAACTCCAACGAACATTTCATGTAAATGTTTACAATGAGTATATTATGCGAGGATGAGATTGTAAATGGGTTTGACTTCATATTAAAATTCATTTCTGTTGTAAATTTAAAATAATAAAACAAATATTAATGAATATTTAATAGATATTTGTGTCAAAATTTAAAAATATAAGACTAGTATAGTTACAATAATTGATTCTAAAAAAATATCTAACTTTAAATTCTAAAAGTATAATATGTTAATTTTCTTATTATTAAGTGATAAGGACTGCTCATAATTTTCGGTTGGTTGTATTCCATTTACCTTTATGCTTTGGCATAGCAAAATATCACTTAGCAATCAGTGCATCCTCTTAATTTGAAGATGATAAACCCTATATCACACGTCTTTATAAAACTAAGTATTACAATACTATTTCAGGGCGTTAGGATCTTAAATATAATACTTGACAAATCAGGATCTCCTATTATTTAGACAAACTTATTATGTAAATGTTATTTATTAATATTAAGAATATTGTCTTTATTACTCTGAAGTTGAAATAAATATACATAACAAAACAAATACCCCCTTCCCCACAGTTGATTAAATTTGGGTTTTTATTAATTATATCATCATTAAAGCTATTATTTGAGACTAATATAATTTTCTATTCTATAAAACTGTAAACATAAATAATAAAAAGCTCAAACATGAATTTTAAAATTTAGCAATGTGTAATTGGTGTACATAAAATAATTCATATTTAATTTTAATAATAAAACAACTGTAAGTGATTAAACATAAGATTAAGCCATTCCTTTTTTAGATCAAAGCGAGAGATTGGTTTTTATATTTTAACGTTGCAACAAGTTTAATGGGCTTGTAGTTGTGAAAGCTTTTAAACAATTTTATTCTTGTTTTATTCTCGAGAGGCTATATCGCTCAGTATACTTTATATAAGTTAAATTGCTTAATATTTATATTTCCTTTAAGATCTTAGGATTCAGTTAAAATGTGGGACTTGGCCATTCGTATGTTGGTGGGAAGTTTTCACCTTTTACAGGAACTATGAATCGAGCTAAGATAAATTTTCCTCTAAAATATACTTAAGTGTATAATTGTTTGAACACTTATAATTTCGCCACAGTATTAAACGTGATGTAAGGGACACTTTTATTTAGTGATCATACAATTATGTTTCGTAATTAGGTTGTTTATGAATATAAAATAAATTTAAGCATTTAAAGCACTTTATAATAATGTTTATAAACAAACAAATAAAAATTTCTAAAATAATAAAAACCCTTGGATCATTTAACTCGTTTATAAAGAGCAATTTTTTAAAGGAAAATTGCTTAAAGAATTTCACCATTCACCCCACCTAAAATAAAATCTAGATAGTAGGAGAGTTTTGTTTGGCCATGTGGAAACGTTTGCAATAGACTCCAAACCATGTGCATTTCTAAGGTAGAAATAATTTGACAGGTCTGTATCAACGTTTATTAAATTAAAGATCAAATCAGCTTATTAGACGTGTACATAACAACTTGAAGACTAATTTATACATTTAATTACTATACAATTAACTTAATTAATTGTGATTTATTTTTATCAGTGCGTTTTAAGATACTTTTGAACCATCCACATTATACTAATGGGGAAGGGATGAATACGGTAGAATGATGAGTAAATATACCCGCCTTACTTTGAGGTAGATTTGTAAATCATTTAGTAAAACCATAATTAATACACACTGTCTGGATACTAACCCTTATCTCATAGCTGGCAAACCAAACTATAAGAGCATGACGTTTGTTCACGTGTCCACCGATGCAGATAATGTTGTTAATTCAATCTATACCTAAACAATAATAACAAAATTCAATAGGTCTCAACTTTCCTGGGTTAAGTGATAAGATAGTTACAAATGTATATTAAACTCAATCCTAATTTAATTCATGACACTTTATGTCATTGTTTTAAATTGTTGTATTTCATAAAGAATATTAAATCTTGTAGGATAAATTTCACACCATTTTTGTAATGTTGAAAATGTAAATACAAAAGTTCCAAGATGACTGACAAAATATCAACAATACCTCCCCGTTCTTCTTTCCCTTTCAGGCGATAAATTTACCAAGTTAAGTAATTAAACGGAAAATAGATTACTTTCATCCTTTGTTGCTTTCATAATTATCTTTTTATACTTGGCCTATATAAGCTATGAGTACGACCTCTTATCAATCTTAATGACACATTATAAATAGAAGGCAAATTTTAATTAATGTGGTATCAGTTGCGGGGGATCTCATTATTGTCATAAAATTAATGACCCCAAGACAACTCCTCCTTCCATAACAAACCACTACGGATAATGGACTGGTTCAATCGACGGGGCTCAGACTAGCATTTAATTATTCACTCGAACATGGCCTTTGCTAAAGACGCCTTACGTATCAATAACTTTGTATTTATAACTAGCTGCAAGTGACCGGCGTTGAAAACAATACTACTGATATTACCTCCTTAACGTCACAAAAAGGTATTCACACGATTTATGCCATTAAGGTGGGATGGAAAGAGACGCTAAAAAAGGCTATTTTTTTTTAATTTTTATGGCAAACATTTTGTTGGTGGAAATAAATAAAATATTCCTCAGGTACAACCATAGAGCTTAATTTTACTCACGTGATGATATCAACAGTTCCTAAATATCTGTCATGAGCATGTTGTAAATATCTAACAAACTTTTGAAATGAAGAGAAAAAGTTGTCATTAAATTCAAGAACACCCTTGACAGATAGTAAATAAATTTTGCGGTCACCATGGAAAGAAAATTAAACTCTATGTTTTAAATGAAGCAATATTTTATTTATCTTGGCCAAATAATGTTTTACCATAAAAACTGCAAAAACACTAACCTTTTCTCGAGTCCATCCCACCTTAAGCTTGTAATATATAGAGTTAAAAGGAAAAACCGCTTCAAACCTTAAGTCTTCCCTTTTTACTTATGTACACACAGTACACTACCAGCTTTTTAAATTTGTTTATTTCGACGCTACTCAAACTAATAGTCAAGCAGTTTAAGGCTCACGTAATTATAAAAATAAATGGAGTATTGCACTTTTGTTAGTATCCCTAGGTAGTTACATGAACCAATTTTTTGATGTATATGTTCTTTGGTTTTGGGAATTGTCCACACCAGTGATGACATGGTTTAAGACGTTAGGATCTCAACAAATGTAAAACTTGCTAAGAGGGCTCGATAGTACCCGGATGAAGTTAGTAGTATTTTTAAAATGTATTTGGATTGAGGGTTGACATTTCTCCTTAGATAATAATTTCAATAGGAAATGAATTGCTAATTTATGAACAGCATATAGTGACAGTAAACCAAATCGAATACAATTTTAACAGAAAAAACGTATGATAACGTCTTTCAAGTATTCAGGTTGTAATGTAGAAATTAAAATAAAATCATATTTGTGCATTCTCAGTTTTCACTTAGTACGTATGGAAAATTTCAGTTTTATATAACTATTGGGCATGCAGTCTAAGGCACAAGATTCACAATATATATTATATGTTTGGTTAAAAATAAATGCCTAAGGGCAAATCCACTTGTTTTCCCAAATAATTATACCAAATTTAAAATTTAAATGGCATCCACCCACACCAGCAATCAAGCAGTTTAATATTTCAGGCTCACAATAATACGTAGTAGGAAAAACTAAGGCTACCCTCAGAAGGTAGGATCATGCCAGGTTTCCTGGTTTATAGCTACTTGAATAGGTAGTCACGATGTATAATGCGCCTCGCTTACTTTGGATGTAAAAAATGTCTTAGGTACACACCATGAGTATTTCCCTAATTACTTTATGGGAATTTGATCATTGTTTGGTTATTTGAGCTTAAAAATACACTTCTCAACATAACGCAGCCTAATTCTCAATATATTTTATTTAAAATATACGCCTGAGGTTTCGACCCTGGGGTTTTACTAAATATTCATGAAAGGTGTCACCTTTGTGTTTCTTGTTTTGGAACTACTCTCAACAGTAGTCACAGGGTTTAAGGCGTCACAATATCAATATATATAGTCAACTCCGCTTATAATAAAACTTAAGGACTCAAATATTTGTTTCACAATATCCGATATTCACTAAAACTGATATCTCCCCCATAGATCTTTAGTGAGAATGTTAGTGACAAACAAAACAAAATATCACTAACATAATCTTTTTTTAATTTAGCAATAAGCATTTAAATAGTGGGCTATATGTGGTTGCTCTCTTTAGATAATACTGTCTTATATTATATATTTATGTATTCTTCTTTATATTCTCCGCTTTTTTCACACTCGATTACACACGTATAGTGATATTGACCCCTGATTGGGCACCAATTACAATAATACCAGTTTTAATACTGATGAATGATGATGATGATGATGACCCGTGTATGCCTTAATAAGCACTTGTTATCACACGACTATGATGATATGATTTTACGTTTCTCACTGTAGGATTACTGATTGGTTGATTGTCGAAATTATTAGAGATTTAACAATGTACTCTATTTGTTTTATTAATTTCACTTTCATTATTATAAAATTAACAGTGATACAGTTTTGTTCATTTGCGAACTGACGCGGTAAGCCAGAGCTGACTGAGAATTTCTCTCTGAAAATGACTATGTTTCGTGTGATATCACTAGTTTTTCTGTGTGGATTTATACACACAAGCTGATTATATACTTCTTGGACCCCTTGTCAACAGTGTTACAGTAGCTAATAGGATCATTCCTGGAAACCTGACGTTGTGAACGCTAGCTTTCTATTGGGTAAAGGGAGCCAGCATGTCACCTGATTTTCAAATAGAAGGGAGTTTTTTTTTAAAGAAATAAAGTTTTAAAACGCAATACATTGAAATTACTTCTGAAAACGTGTGATGCTCCATGGATGAAGTATTAAAAGGAAAATTTACGTACAATTCTTTAAAGAAAAAAAAAATCCATGACTTTTTGAATAAATAAGAGGGGTCCAAAACAGAATCATTACACACTTTACAAATATTCAATAAAGCTTACAACATTTCTGAAACAATTCAATATCTATTTGGCTGTCGAACAATTTCTTCATTCTCGTCTTAATCATCTTCATCCCTATTTGTTTTATTGCTATGATCATCTTTCACAGACTCACAGGTGGCTTGAACCGGTGATTTCTAATTTGATACAACTTCATACTCAATATCGATAAGGTATTTAATTTCATAGGAGTTGTCAAGGATGAATTGTATTATTTTCTTGAGAAACACCTTGTCCTCTCCACCAAAAGTCACACTCATAGTAGCTAAACCAGTGTCGGAAGCAGTTATGTAGTGTGTCCATTGACACACTCCTTAATGCCTTATCGGAAAATGTTATAGCGTACTGCCAAGAAGAATGTCGTCTGTCTTTCCTTGCTGCAACCTCTATATGAAACTTTATCCCCCTGGGTGTGTTTCAGTTGCTGTCTGCACTCAGTCTTTAGTCCCCCTCCCATTTCATAGATTCCGTTGACCTATGTCCTACCACAAAATTAGCCCTGGTAGAAAACTGATTTATTCAAGTCTTGAGTTCAAACAACCATAAGAGTTTTGTTTCTAAAGAATTGTAATGCTAAAATGGAATGTATTCTTCCAAGTTTCAATTTGTAGTTTCACTAAAACCTAGGTAACGGATCTTTATAGTAATTTTTTTAGAATTTATTGAAATGTTGAAATTTAAATATTGAAATGGATCGAACAATTTACGTTTCGGCTGCGTATGGCCTGTTGGTCACTTTTGCCTTAGATCATGCGCCGCCGGAGCGTATTTCTGTTTTATTTTAAAGTTGCTCTGCTCTAGTATGTCTTAAATTTGAAATATACATATACTTAATTAAAACATTCCAAAGAGGAAAAGTTATTTTTGCTATGTTTACAAATTCAAACAATCAGTAAAAGCAATGTTATATTTGTGCGGTGTTTGAGTGACATTATGTAATAGCCTGAGCTTTGCCAAGATTTAATAGAAAATGGTGATGGGGAGGTCAAGTTCAAATCCCAGCTGGTTTTACTTATGGTATATTTCCTAAATGCTTTTCTACCATTCTCCCAATTAATACGGGTACATTTCCTCTAAATTATACCCGCTATGATCCCATATATGAAATTGAATGCGGATATCCAAGAAAGATAGGTAGTTTCATAAAAATACTATCATATTTAAAATTTAATTTATTCTAATATTGATGAAAATAATAATGTTGGTACTAATTTATTGGTTATTAAATAAGGTTTTATATTGTTACCACACTATCTCTCATTTTTGTAAAGAGGTTCTTTGGCGAGTTTTTTATTTGTTAAATTGTTAGTTCACGTGCTGTAATGTCCACATGGTCTAAGGCGTCACGCTCGTTTTATACGAGATTGTTTATGACAGAGATGTCGGGTGTATTGAGTTTTTTTCAAAAGTTGGTTTCCACTCTCCCTCCATGAAAATGTGGATACACTTCCTCTATATTCAACTTTACTCCTCCCAAAGTCACTAGCGTAATTATTATTACATATGCGCATCACCTGAATACGTAGTAAGACACTGTGCAAACATTTGTTTATAAGTTCACGATAAACTCGAAAAATGCGTAACTGATTTAGAAAGTATTTTCACTCACGTGTTTCTTTATACTCTAGGACGGACATGTGCTATATTTTTTCTGTTGAAACACAAATGAATTGGTGGTTCTCAAATAAAATATTTAAACCACACAATTAACAGTTAATTTTTCCTTTCTGTCTTACTTGCTTTCCAAATCAATTGCAAATCCAAGGAACTATAATTATTACAGAATGCATTTCACTCTAAAATTCAAAAAAAAATTATATTTTTGTTTGTTTGGTTGCTTCGTATTCACATTAGTAGGTAATTAGTGTTTCTGCGACAAAAACTGCACATATTTAACATCTATTTTCGATTTTATCTTACATTTACATAGATACAGACACAAACAAAAATATGACTTCTCCCAATAAAATGCAGATTAGACTCCAAAGTAGAAAAGTAAATAATAATATAAATATAATAGAATACATATTTGTGTGTAAGAAATATAGCTTCCAAGACCAAGACATTTTGCAAATGAAATTAGGAATACCTGAAAATGTGCATCTTACTTTTATCTATGGTGCTTATCTCCCGATGCAAGTTACTTCAAAGCCCAGGAATCTGAAATATTACATTCGTATCATAGGAAACCTAAACGTGTGAAATAAATAGTTTACTTACTATAGATAATTTTGTGAGCTTGACACTTTCAACAAGTTGAAGACCACTCAAAAAATCAAGAAAAAAATAACTTAAATTTCTCATAAATGTATGTACTGTACATAAAGAAATATTGGGGTGGGAATTTTGCGCGTATAAATATTACCCTTACATTATATTCCGAGTTTGACACCTTAAATCTCGTTACGAGCTATGTGGTTGTTACAAAACTAGTAAACATGGAAAGGGAAATTAGAATAAGTATATTACCTTGAATTGTTCCACTATGGTATATTCTATAAGAAATTGCCATAGTATAGTCAATCAAGGTAAGGACTACTGCCATTTAGGGTAAACCAATTGTACTTAAGGAAATTTAAAATGTGCACGGATGTAGTTTTTTTTAACTTCCACACATATTTCTAGACTTACACCTAAGACTTGAAAGATAATTGTTATGTGACAGTTGGTAACACTGAACCTACATTACTTTATTATAATGTTCTGTGACCTCAACAAGAGGCATTCTGTCAAGTGATTTCCTACTTTACATTAAATATTTATTTATACTGAACTGTGTTGTTTTGTATTGATTTATTATAGCATATTACATGGAGTCATAAGTTAAGAAGTCAAGAATGGAAGAAAATTAATCATCTGTCTTTATTACATAGATAGTCAGTTCGCGTTCGTTGTTGAATAATTTTAAACTATAAAATGGCGACGCCACAATGTCACCCAAATTAGCAGCTATTATCATTTCAGCCGATTGACTTAAAAGTCCGAATTTGTCTTATGTGTGGGAAAAGTGGTTAACGCAGTTCACTATATTCCTACGAGCCACAAGTCTGGAAAAAGAAAATGACTCGCGCAAGGTCGCTTTACTTTTGCACCACCTAGGCCCAGACACTCACGAAGTGTTTAATTCTTTAAACCTAGACATTGACTAAGTGAAATATAATATACTAGTCCAAAGGTGAAATGAATATTTACACACCATTTCATTCGAACGTCACAAATTCTTCACTCGCCGTCATCCAGAAAATGAAACACTAGAATACTTTGTCGCAGCTTTAACAAATCTCAGTTATTCGTGTGAATATGGTGATTTACGAGAAAGTTTAGTGAAAGATATTTTTACTTGTGGTCTCATCTACTCTTACAATGACATAAAACAACGCTAATTCAAGAGGGTCAAATTACTTTAGATAAAGCAGTCCAGCTTGCCAAAACAATGAAAATGTCCAAACTTCAGACGTCACAGCTTACTTCAAGTAACTCATCAGAAAATCAAGGTTTTGTGAGAACACCGGAAAAGGTTCAACTCAAGAGGTCACCACGTCAATTTCAAGGTAGAAGTCCAAGCCTCCGAAAATTTCTTCAAGACTGCAGTCGTCAAGTCCAAGACGATCTGAATGCACTCGATGTGGTCAGGAACACCGCTACATATGTCCAGCAGCAAGGGTAAGGTGTCATTTTTGTAATAAAATGGGTCACTATAAAAGTTATGCTTTAAAAATAAGTCTTCAGTTAAAAGCTTATCGCTTCAGTCCAATGACCTATTTCTAGGTTCATTATATATTAGGGAAAATATTACAAATATAAATTCACTAACATGGGGACATAACTATTATAATAGAGGGAAGAAATCTTTGTTGTATTCTGTACACAGGAGCTCAGACTAATGTAATGGGTTTAAACACTTACAGAAGTCTACATTTATCAGAAAATAAAATAAACTCTACCTTTATTCGTGTCCTGACATTTAGTATAGAATTACATCATGTAAGAGGGGAAGTTGATTTAAATTGTCAAATCAAAGACAAGGAAATTACTATAAAATTCAATATTATTGAGATGGATTGTAATACAATTCTAGGTATTTAAACTTGCGTGGAACTTAAATTAGTTAAGAAAATTAATAATGTTACTTTTGCAAATATATCTGAGAGTCGAACAGAGCCTAATCAGTCATTACCAAATAATATTAACCTAGGAGCGAAATCCCAGGTATTTGTAAATAAATTTAAAGATATTTTTGAGGTTCTTGGAAATATAAATAGGTAAGGCCATTTATCTATAAACAAATCAATAAGTCCAGTTGTAGAGCCTGTCAGAAGGATTCAATTTAAATTATTTACTGAACTAGAGAGTGAACTAAAACGCATGGAACAGTTGGGTGTTATATCCAAAGTGAGTGAACCAACATCATGGGTGAATAGTATTGTTCTGACTAGAAAACAGAATGGTAGCTTTGTGATTAGTTTAGATTCACGTAACTTGAATTAAGTTATTCTTAAGTCACATTATCCTTTTCCTACAATTTATACTGTCAAAGCCCAATTAAAGATGCTAAATTTTTCTCAACATTAGATGCCAATTCTGGATTTTGGACTATACCCCTTGAGGAGGAATCCTCAAAATTGTGTACATTTATCACACCATTTGGACACTATATATTTTTACGTTTACCATTTGGGATAAGCTCAGCCCCTGAGATTTTTCACTCAACTATGATTGAATTTTTGAAGGAATTTCTTATTTAATTATTTATTTTGATGATGTGTTAATTTATGCATATCTAGCCAAGAACAACACGATTCTATCTTGAAGCAGGTTGATGAAAGAGCTAGATCTGTAAATTTGAAGTTTAATTTAAGCAAGTCACAAATTTATCAAGAAAAGTTCACTTACATACGTCACTTATTCACTGGTAAAGGGATGTTACTGAATCCAGCCAAAGTAGTCGCTATTGTTAATATGCCTAGACCCAACAATACTCAAGACTTAAGGACGATATTTAGGTATGCTTACAGACTTGTCTCCTTTAATTAAAGATTTTTCTGAGGAAACTAAGCCCTTGAAAACACTTAAAAAAATAGTTTGTTATTGGGATCATTGTCATGATGAAGAATTCAATAATCTTAAAACAATAACTACGAATGCACCTGTTTTGACTTATTTTGATCCATCCAAAAAACTAATTTTGTCCTGTGATTCATCACAAAATGCAGTAGGAGTTGTCATTCTTCACAGTAATAATCCAATTGCATATGCTTCCGCTAAACTTACAGAAAGCTAAAGCATCTATTCACAAATTAAACGGGAGCTCCTTGCTATTGTTTTTGGGTGTGTAAAATTCCACCAGTATATTTATGGTCACAAAGTAGTTGTAGACACTGACAATAAGCCGTTAGTTCCTCTTTTTACTAAATCTCTCTATAAAGTCCTCCCTCGATTACAAAGACTTATGTTGAGAATACAACTTTATGACAGAAGTAATTTACCAACCAGGAAAGCGAATGTTTATTTTGGAAACTTTATCCCGAGATCCACTAGTGGCCACAGTTCCTGGGTTGGATGAGAATGTTAGTGTACATGTCAATTTGTTAGTCTCAAACATGTCATTGTCTTCTGAAAGGCTGGAAAGCTTTCGAGATGAAACAAGTAAAGATCCTGTCTTAAAAATTTTATCTAATTTTTGTTAGATAGGATGTCCTTCAAACAAAGAGTCATGTCCTTTTGAGGTTCGACCCTATCAAATATTCTTTGATGAAATTTATGAAACAGATGGAATAATTTTTAAAGAGGAATGCATCATTGTTCCACAGTCAATGTGAAAATAAATGTTAAATATTATTCATGAGGGTCATTTTGGGATAGCTAGAAGTGTACAATTTGCAAATGTTCATTATTTTGTCCAGATATGGTTAATGATATTAAAAATATTGTCAGGTATTTCCTGCTTGTCAACAATTTAGTAATAATAATAGTAATCAGCCTTTAATGCCACATGAAGACAAAGTGTTACCCTGGAACAAAGTTAGAGTTGATTCTATGAAATAGTGGGAAATAACTCTAATTATAGTCTGTGTGGATTATTTTTCAAAAGTTATTGAGATGTCTTAACTTAATAGAGGATCAACAGCTCCTATTGTAATATAGGAACTTAAGTCAACTTTTGCTCGTCATGGTATACCAGCTGTTATGGTTTCTGATAATGGCCCACCGTTTAGTTCAAATTATAAAGAACATGTAACTAGTCCACATTACCATCAGTCTAATGGAAAAGTGGAAAGGGCAATCCAAACACTCAAAAACATGATTTTTAATACTCTTGAATCAAATGCAGATCCATACCTGGCTCTTTTACAATATATAACTATTCCAAATGATAGTCTCGTTTCACCCTCTCAATTGTTGGGGTCTAGACAGTTACGTACAACACTACCTATTGTTGAAAACAAATTGATACCCAAGTTAGTTAATACAAATTATTATAATGACTGGAAAACTAAGCGAAACAACCGAATGGAAAAATATTATAACAAAAGTGACAAATGTCTGCTAGATATTAAAATGTATGATGAAGTTTTGTTTAAGAAAAATCCAGCTAAAAATATGGTCTAGAGGTCAAGTAATAAAAATAGGTCCACAGCCAAGAACTTTGGTAATTCACAGTTCCAATGGTATTTATAGAAGGAATAGGATACATGTAACGAAAATTAAACAAAATGGGAATAATGAAAGACAACAGGATGTTTGTGACAATAGTGGGTTTTATTCTGTCTGTTGTACTATTTAATCTATCATAACAGTCTGTTTTGTATTTGGTATTAATTGTATAGTATATTGAATGCAAACTAGTTGTTTTGAATATACTAAATAAGGTCATGTTAATTTGTTTTTATTTTTATTTTTACCTATCTATAACGGGGAAATGTAAGATAATTGTTATGTGACAGTTGGTAACACTGAACCTACATTACTTTATTATAATGTTCTGTGACCTCGACAAGAAGCTTTCTGTCAAGGGATTTCATACTGTACAATACATATTTATTTATATTGAATTGTGTTGTTTTGTATTTATTTAATAAACTATATACCAATACTGTGAAACCAATACCACGGCTATGTCCAAAACCAAGATAATTAGCAGGCTGGAACTTGGAATATGTTTGCGTACTCATATAAACTTAAGAATGTGCTCCCTTTTGAATTATTTTCTTCTACAATTAAATATACAGTCATCTCTGGATTTAGTTGTAGTGAACATCCAGCTATAATGAACCTAGCAAATTTGTTCCGATCCAAATACATTTCAATAAATGCCTAACATTTTGATTATAATGATCCGTTACCTAGATTTTGGAGAACCTACAAATTTAAACTTATTATAATACTATTATTATTATCATTAGCACTGCGTCTTACTATCCGTTCATACTATACGCACTTACGCTAATGTGTAGTGGTAGGGTGATTGTGAGATGAAATGGAGGACCTACAGTTTAATGTGGAATCCGAACCACTGTGGAGGCCTGGCATTCCTAACATTCACAAGTTGTGATTAATACACGTCTTGTCAGGGGTGAAGGAAGGGTTTGTCAATCAGGTAAAACTGTGCCGGGACCGAGAATTGAACCCCGGACACCCAACACAGAAGTCCGATATCTTACCCCTAGACCACCAGGTCACTTAATCAAATTATAATATGTATTTTTATTAGATAACAGTTCATTTTCCTTGGCTAACGGACAACAGCTACCACATGAATGAACTTAATCTGAAGTTACAGTTACGAAACCTAACCATCTCTGATATAGTTTGACACCCTAGATGGGTACATAAACCTAATAAAGGTTTTACACTCCGCCCACGCCAATGGAAATCATGTATACGCTTTCCTTCGTGCAAACAGTTGAAATAATAAATATATTTTATTAATTTCAAGCTTGGTGACCTGGTGGTCTAGGGGTAAGGTGTCAGACTTCTGTGTTGGGGGCCGGGGTTTAATCCTCGGTCTCGGCACAGATTTATCTGATTGCCAAACCCTTCCTTCACCTCTGACAAAACGTGTATTAATCACAACTTGTGAATGTGAGGAATGCCAGGCCTCCACCGTGGTTCGGATTCCACGTCAAATTGTAGGTCCTCCATTTCATCCCACAATCACCCTACCATTACACATTAGCGTAAGTGCATATAACCCGAATGGGTAGTAAGACGCAGTGCTAATAATAATAATAATAATAATTTCAAGCTTCGTGTGCCAATGTTGGAGCTTCTTTTAGAGCAGTTTGATGGGCGATTTTCTGACTTCATGAACATGAAGCCAAAACTGGCGTTATTTAACTATCCGATAAATGTGACATTTCCGAGCAGCAATATACTTTCCAAATAGAACTATGTGATATATAAAGTGTTTGTAAATTTTTCTATTGTTTGACGAGTATTATTAATCCTATACTTCATTTTCATTCCTCTATGCTATATCTTTGAATAGTGCTCCTTTTATCTAGGTTCTCTATGCCTCGAAATTGAATTGTTTGTTGTTTTGTTTTGTTTTTTTGATTGTTATAGTTGAGGTTAAGTTCTGTTTGTTTGGTTTTTCATATATTACCTTAACCTTCCCCATTCTTGGAGGCAACAAGACCATACCTGGACCACTATATATCTATTGTTTTCCCGCCAAGTGTCGCTGGCGTGGTGTTTTTTTAGCTTTGTTGATTAAATTTTGCCGTGCACGGATACTCGATCGAGACAGAAGTGATAAGGTTCCGTGAACCTTCACCCGGAAGTGGTCTAGTTTTTATTCATGTGTTATTGAAGAGGACTGTGCCAAGACACTACCAGTCATATCACATAAAGTGAAGGTGAGTTGCCTCTATCCATTTCCATTCCACCATACAGTCCATTTGTCCGTGTTCGTAACACTGGTCCTCCAGAGGCTTCTTTCATTTTCATTCAATTGTAAATTATACTACACATTTTTGGTCCATCCGGGCCAAGGATACGTGTTTCAGTGTTCCTTGGCGTTTCTTTGTGTTAGGGTGGATAGAGAAACTTATTTGTTTGTTTGGTTTATTTCTTGTATCATTTGTTCACGTCATATTTCGGCCATGCTGGGTCAGTTGGATTAGTGGCGTCATCAGTTCGATATATCGTTTGAGAGTTAGCGATTAATCGCTAGCTATATCAATTGTGCATCGTATGTAATAGTGATCGAGTGATGTCGACCATTCGAGACTGTTCGAGAGTCGGGATGTAATCGATGGCCGTGTTTTGACTGTTTTGTTTATGTTTAAAGTTAGTTTCTTGTTTGCTTACGTTTGTATTTAGTTCCCGTTTTTTTACATTAATTTGTGTTAAGTTTCTATCATCATGTCTTATGCACACCTCGAAGCTAGGTTTAAGGTGATAACTGGCCGGGTTAATAGACTTTCCAAGCTGTCGGAACAGGTTCAAGGTGACATTACCAAACTAGAGCTATTTAAGGCACATTGTTCAGACTTAGAACATTTAAGGAGGGATTTTGAAGAAGCTCACGTTTAGTTAGGAGTCGCGGCAAGCAAATCTAAGAGGGACTTTGATGTTGAAGCACATGACAAGTTGATTGAGGACTTTGACATGACCTACTACCAGGTTAAGGAGATTTATGCACGGTTTACTAAGCCTTCATCCACGTCGGGAAATGATAATGTACCTCCAGTAAAGGCATTGTCAGCAAAATTGCCTAAGTTGCAACTGCCCACATTTAGTGGTATAAACACTGACTGGACCACATTTCATGACTTGTACGTCTCTCTCATTCATACAAACAAAACCTTAACACCAGTGGAAAGGTTTCAATATCTTTTGACGACATTTTCTGGTGAGCCCCTAAGTTTATTAAAGTCATTACCGGTGTCAGATGAGAACTACCCGTTGGCCTGGGTGACTCTTACAGAACGTTACCAAGATGTGAGGTCAATAGCTACTACATATTTAGAGAAGATAATGCAATTCCCAGGTCTAACCTCAAGGTTGCCACAGAACTTAAGGGCGTTAGTGGACACATTTAAGGAGAACTTGGGTGCACTAGATGTGTTAAAGTTTCCAGTTTGTGAGTGGAGTTTTATCTTACTAAACTTGACACTGAACAAGTTAGATAGAGAGACACGAGTGATGTTTGAACTTGCGCACACAGCTACCAAACTACCAAGCTTTGATCAACTTTTGGAATTTCTTGAAAATCAATGCAAAGCACTGTCATCTGCAAATCAAGGTATATCACTGCAAACTAGCGCGAGTACTAGACATATAGCAACCAACAGGAGGATGGAAGGAAAACTAAATTCACCTGTTGGAGTGAGAAGATCATTTTATGTTGACTCAAATTAAGGTCACTGCACTCTGTGTCAAGCTAACCACAGTATTTATAAGTGTCCAGTGTTCACGAGCAAGACACCGACACAACGCCGGGATTGGATAAAGTCAAATAATTTATGTTTTAATTGTTTAAAGGGATCGCACCAAGTAAAGGAGTGTTCCTCAAAATTCAAGTGTCCACACTGCAATCAAACTCATCACACATTGTTGCACATAGGGTCAATTAATCAAGGCACTGACACTTGCGGTCAAGGATCGTTTAGCTCAAACCAACGTTTTACCAACTCTCACACTGATCACACCCATAGAGACAGTAGATATATGCAAGGTGATGCTACCCATCAGGCTCATTCACCAGGCCATGAAGGCACTGTTACACAGGGTGAACACATCAACTCACCACCAGTTCTGTGAGCCTTACTACAGTCTTGTTGGGAACCGCTGTAGTACAGGTTAAGGATGGGCACGGTGCTTATCAGAAGGTTAGATTGTTGATAGATTGTGCGTAACAATCATCATTTATTACTGAAGACTGTGCCCACCAGCTGTGCCTGCCACGTCGTAATTTGAAAATTCCGATTAGAGGGATCTCTCAGTCAACTGTGTAAACCAACAAGGGGGTTGTGATATGTGAGGTGAAATCCTGTGGTGTTTATGGTCCTCAGTTGATCACTGAGGCTATCATTCTAAGTAAAATCACATCGGGAATGCCATCAACCATGCTTTCTAAAGATATGGTTCAGGAGTTTGCTCATCTTCAGCTGGCTGACCCTCATTTTCATGTACCAGGGCCGATTGACATTCTCTTAGGTGCAGATGTATACCCCGAGATCTTTGATAGTGGGCGGTATTCAACTTCATCTAATTGTCCCTCAGGATTGCATAGCATCTTTGGCTGGATCATAATTGGTCGAATAGGACATCAACCACTTATAACTTCTATGTCTCATCTTTTTTTGTTGCTACTGAACCATCGCTTGACAGTGTTTTGCGACGCTTCTGGGAGGTTGAAGAATTACCCGTGACTAAACACATTGACCCTAATGAAGCTATGTGTGAGGCACACTATGTGACAACACACACTCGTGACAATGAGGGTAGATACATTGTTCGGCTACCTTTCAAGGATGCACAACCAGAGTTGGGAGAGTCACGTAAACAAGCAGTCAAGAGACTCACTCAGCTGGAACGTCGCCTAGCTCGTTACCCACAACTAAAGGAACAGTATGTGACCTTTCTAAAGGAATATGAAGAACTCGGTCACATGCAGTGCATTGAACCATCAATGATCCAGGACATTAAATACTATATTTCACATCATTGCGTATCCAAAGAATCTAGTTCAACCACCAAACTGAGTGTTGTATTTGACGCTTCTGCAGCAACATCATTGGGTCAGTCACTGAATGATAGATTATTGAGGGTCCCAAACTGCAAAGGGAAATTGTGGAAATTGTTATGAATTTTCGATTTCATCCCATTGTGCTCACCACTGATATATGCAAGATGTATCGACAAATACTTGTCACTCCGGATGACCGACATTACCAGGTAATACTGTGGCGCGAATCTCCTGATCAACAGATTCAAGAATATCAATTGAATACTGTGACTTATGGTGTATCTTCAGCTCCGTACTTAGCGATGCGATACCTGCGTCAACTCACTTCTGAGGAAAAACTTCGTTACCATCGTGCTGCTCAGGTCCTTTGTAAGGACATTTTTGTTTATGACATAGTCACTGGTGCTGATTCAGTGGAATCTGCTCTCAGTTTACAAACCGAGTTGATTGAATTGCTAAGCTTAGAAGGCTTCCAACATAGAAAATGGTCTAGCAACCACCCTGAAGTATTAAAGAGGATACCAAATGAACACTGTGAAGTTCCCCTCATGTTTGAAGAAGATGGAGATCAAATAATTAAGATATTAGGACTGGAATGGCACCCCACATCAGATTCATTCTCTTATCATGTAATAATAATAATAATATTTAGCACCGCGTCTTACTACCCGTTCGGGTTATACGCTTAAGTACTAATTACGCTAGTGGATTAGGAATTGGGAGGGTTGAATTTAGAGGAATTGAACCCGCATTTGCGTGGAAGTAGAGTGGAAAACCATTTAGGAAAAACCACCCCCAGTTCACCCGACCGAGATTCAAACCTCGATCTCCCCGTCCTCGGCGGTCAAGCTCAACACGACTAGTGAGTTAGCCAACTACGCCACCGAGGCGGGTCTTATCATGTACATCCCTCTGAGATTACAGTAACGAAGAGGGCAGTTCTCTCAAATATTGCTAGGATATTTGATCCTGTGGGGTGGCTATCTCCAGTGGTGTTCTGGACTAAGGCGTTCATGCAGACTTTGTGGACCCTAAGACTTGATTGGGATGAACCACTTCCACCAGAGCTCGGACAAGGGTGGCAAAGGTTTTGTTCAAACTTTCATGTTCTTACACATGTCAAGATCAACAGATTCCTACCAACCGGTGATGCTATTAATTGCCAGCTTCATGGATTTTGTGATGCATCTATCAAAGGATATGCAGCAGTCGTCTATTCTCGAACTACCACGGGTAATGGAGAAATTCAAGTCAACAAACTTATTGCCAAGTCAAGAGTAGCCCTGGTTAAGAGTTTATCTCTTCCTAGGCTTGAGCTTTTTGGGGCTCAGCTCCTAGCCACACTTATGGAGTGGGTGCAGCAGAACCTTAAAAAACGATTACAGGTGTCAACTGTGTATACTTGGTAAGATTCTACCATCGTTTTGGCATGGATTTAAACGTCACCAAATTTTTTGAAAACATTCTTTGCCAACATAGTAGCCCAAATTTAAGCAGCAATACCAGCACAACATTGGAGACATGTCCCATCTAATTCAAATCCGGCTGATTGTGCATCTAGAGGCTTACATCCTGAAGAGTTGACAAATTTCCACATCTGGTGGACAGGACCAGAGTGGCTGAAACATTCTATTAAAAGTTGGCCCAAGCTGCCTGAGGTGACTTGCCAGGTGGAGTTACCTGAATTAAAGATTGTAAGGGTTACCAGTCTAGTAGCAGAAGTGAATACTTGGTGGGCAGATCTTCTCAAACGTTTCTCATCATGGGTAAAGCTGCAACGAGTCATCGTATTTTTAGCATGGTTTATTCAGAACTCCAAGGTAAAGAATCAATATCGTTGTAAAGGCCCATTGTTGTCCAAGGAGCTCAAGACGGCCCACATGTTATGTATCAAACAAGTTCAACAACAGGCGTTTGAGTCAGAACTTGAATAAATAAAGAAGGGCCAGGAATGTTCACCCCGCGTGAGGAGCCTAAACCCGTTTCTTGACCAGGAGGGCCTATTGAGGGTAGGAGGTAGCTTGAGACACTCTTCACTGCGGTATGACACAAAACATCCTCTTCTGTTGCCTAAAAATAGTCATATCACCGATATCATTGTTGATCACTACCATATATCTCATTTTCATGCTGGACTTCAAACAACTCATTCAAGGCCAGTACTGGATTCTCTCAGCACGCACTGTTATAAAGACCCGGATCTTCAAGTGTATGAGATGTTTTCGATTTAAGGCACCTGCTCTCCAACCATTCATGGGGGACCTCCCAGCAATGCGTGTGCAGCAATCAAGACCATTTGTGCGAGTTGGAGTGGATTATGGAGGACCCTTCCAGATAAAATCATCTGAATTGAGGAATTCTAAGGTGCTCGAGGCTTATTTATGTTTGTTTGTGTTCTTGGCAACTAAGGCAGTGCACCTTGAGGTGGTATCAGAATTAAGCACAAGGGCCTTTCTTGATGCCGTTCTTCGGTTTATTTCCCGTCGGGGTATGTGCTCAGACATTTTAGCGAATGTGGCACAAACTTTGTAGGTGCCAAGCGCCATTTTACAGAACTACAAAGGCATCTAGAATCCCATACCGAAACCAAAGTGGTAACAGATAAACTTTCGGTCCAAGGCATAAATTGGCATTTCAACCCACCTTCAGCTCCACATTTTGGTGGACTATGGGAGGCTAGTATCAAGTCAGCAAAAACTCACCTAAAACGAGTGGTGGGTGATCAGACACTTACCTTTGAAAGCCTCTCCACGCTCTTCATTAAAATTGAAGCCGTGCTAAATTCCAGGCCTCTCTGTGTTCTCTCTGCGGATCCGAATGACCTTGATCCGTTGACACCAGGACATTTCATAGTGGGTCATTCTCTCACCAGACCACCCAAGGAGATCGTAACTGAGCTACCTACCAACAGGTTGAAACGCTGGCAGTTGATACAACAAGCCTATCAGCACTTTTGGCAAAAATGGTCAAGGGAATATATCCATACTCTCCAACAGCGACAAAAATGGACTACAAACAAGGTCAATTTACAAGAAGGACAATTAGTCTTGATAAAGGAAGACAATCTTCCCCCACTCAGGTGGCTGCTTGGAAGAGTAGAAGAGGTGTACCCTGGAAGGGATGGGATAACGAGAGTCGTAAGTGTCCGCACCGAGCACGGGACCCTCAAACAACCGGTTGTAAAATTATGTCCACTTCCTAATCAATAGGAGGGATACATTCTCCTATAACTATTATTCTGTACATATCTTTGTTGCTGGTTTGTTGTTCTTAAAAAACTAATTTTAGTTTTTGGTGGGTGGTATGTTTGTATATTTTTCTATTGTTTGACGAGTATTATTAATCCTATACTTCATTTTCATTCCTCTATGTTTGATCTTTGAATAGTGCTCCTTTTATCTAGGTTCTCTATGCTTCAAAATTGAATTGTTTGTTGTTTTGTGATTTTGATTGTTATTGTTGAGGTTTAGTTCTGTTTGTTTGGTTTTTTAATATATTACCTTAACCTTCCCCATTCTTGGAGGCAACAAGACCATACCTGGACCACTATATATCTATTGTTTTCCCGCCAAGTGTCGCTGGCGTGGTGTTTTTAGATTTGTTGATTTAATTGTGCCGTGCACGGAGACTCGATCGAGACAGAAGTGATAAGGTTCCGTGAACCTTCACCCGGAAGTGGTCTAGTTTTTATTCGTGTGTTATTGAAGAGGACTGTGCCTAGACACTACCAGTCAGACCACATAAAGTGAAGGTGAGTTGCCTCTATCCATTTCCATTCCACCATACCGTCCATTTGTCTGTGTTCGTAACACTGGTCCTCCAGAGGCTTCTTTCGTTTTCATTCAATTGTAAATTATACTACACATAAAGTGACGCCTTTTTTTCAGTTCAGACAAGATGGGTATTGACTTTCGGAATAATGTTACCAAGATAAAAATATCTTGGATCGAGTGAATTTAGCAGGATAGTTACATCCGTGTTTTGAAGCGCGTACTTATGATAATGAACTTTTTCCATTATGAAGGCAGCAAATAAATCACATAAAAATCGAATGATTGATGACCACTTCAAAACCTGTTATTTATTTATCACCGCGTCTTATTACCCGCTAGGGTTATATGCCTATGTACTAATTACATTAATGACTTAAGGATTAGAAAGGTTTAATTAAAAGAAACTGCACCCACATTTGCGTGGAAGGATAGTTGAAAACCATTTAGGAAAAAAATACTCTCAGTGCACCCGACCGGTCGATCTCCCCATCTTCAGCAGTCTAACCCATCACGAGAATAGCGCGTTAGACCTAGCGGCCACCGAAGTGGATTTCAAAACCTGTTAGTAATATAAACATCATCATTGAAAACTGACTTTGGTAAACCTGTTTCTTCACATAAGCACCCACAGTGTTCTTATTTATATGTATTAATTTTAATAACACTTGTATTTTAATGGAAAATGTATTTAAAATATCATTTCGAATTTCTTATGTGTGTAACTTGGATTTGGTATAATTTTTCTATCTGTAAAAAGTTTTTTTAAGATGTAAATTTAAATAAAGTATATGAAACATATTCTTGGAATAAAGATTGTTTATTATTCTAGGGTATATCTCTAAATATTGGCTGAAAAAAATTGTGCGGCCCGTGACGTTAGCACACATCAGATATTGACTCTCGCATGTACAGAAGTTGGCACCCATGATCAAAGGCGTCATTCTCGCAATAGACTAGACTGACAATGACGGGAATATGGGGGTTTGAATCCCGGTCTGGTATACTGGGGATATTTTACCACTCTCTTTATACTGAAATGCAGGTTCGATTCCTCAAAAATTAACCTTCCTCATCCATAACACATAAGGGTAGCCAGCGAGTTTACCGAATAGCAATTTTTCGAAAATCAGTTTTTCGAAATTCAATTATTCGCGATTTAATTTTTGGAAAACCAGTTTTTCGGCGTTGTTTTCGAAAATCAATTAGGCGAAAATAAATTTTTCAAAATACAATTTTTCAAAAACCAATTTTTCGATCTAGAAATTCTTCGAATGAGAAGTTTTTCAAAAATTTATTTTTCGAAAATGAATTTACCTCAAATCTGTTTTTCAAAATAAATGTTTCAAAAAGGAGGTTCTCGAAAATAAAATTTTCGAACGAGAAGTTCGAAGCATAATAAAATTATAGCTTATGCTAGGTTAGGTTAGGCAAGGGGTAATCCTTCCTATAGGGGCGGTGAGGATAGGGGTAGGCAATTCCCATTCTCAGATAAAATAGCTTCCGGAAAACTCGCAGTTCGCTAAATTGATTTTCTAAAAGAAAAAAAATTTACAATTCTCAAAATTGATTCTTCAAAAAGTTGATTGTTAGAAAAATTCATTTTAGATTATTTGACTGTCGAACAATTGATTTTCGGTAAATTCACTTCGGAAATTGATTTTTGGGCCATTGATTTTCCAAAAAATGTGGTTTCAACAAACATATAGTTCAGAGAATTGATGGTTCAAAAAATTGATTTTCGACAATATTTCTTTCGATGATTTTGTAATCGGTAAATTGATTTCGATAAATTGATTTTCGAAAAATGTACCTAGACCCACATTAAGTGTAGCTAGTACACAATGTGAATAACCTGAACAGGTAGTTAGACGCGCTACTAAATCAACAATAGACATACTGTTGGTCATGAACCAATATTTGTTTGGACCACAACAATTTTTGAAATGTTAAAAATCTTGTAACTATTTGAAAACAGAAAATCATGAAAAAAAGAGGAAAGTGAAAAATAAACAAAGAAAAAATTAAAGAAAAAATTGAAGAAAAAAAATATACTCAAACGGAGACCGGGTTTCAAGTTCTTGATTGTGGTGGCTTCTGAAACAGGATAGGCCACATCCCACTAGTGTTTGTTACCTTATAATCACCATAGCCACAAATTTTGAAACAAAATTGTTACTCTCGAACATTTTGCTCCTGATAATTACTCGCATCAATGTGGACGTCAATGTCGTCATCAACTGAAACTATAAATAAGCACACACGCCTCATAATGAGAAATTAATCAGCTATATGTAAAATAATATTCAACTATATTTTTAAATAGTATTTAAATAATAATAATAATAAACTAGCAACTTTCCCATATGTCAATTTAAACTAGAAGGATCACAAAAGTGGGTCTTTCTAAAACTTGTTTCTTAGTTCTAAGAAGTTTGGAAGAATGAATTATTTTAAATTATAAAATGTATTGATTTTTTCCCAAAGCTATACCGGGACTGTGAGCTCTTCTCAGGTCCGATTAACCGGGTAAATTATACATACGATCATGCTCGAACCAGAAAAAGTATCAAAGTGACCGTTTTTTACATTCTTCCTTTGATAGATCAGAAATTCGAATCAACTTAAAATATATTATTTAAACTTATAACAATTATTTAAAAAAATAATTTATCAATTGAATTATCTATTTAATGTAAAATGAAAATAAATAATAAATAACTATCCTATTTTACTAAATGCACTAAGAGTTGTTTTTCTAAATGGTTTCCACTCTCCCTCCACGCAAATGTGGGTACATTTTCTCTAAATTAAGCCTTCCTCATTCATAATCTATCAGTGTAATTAGTCCATAGGCGTATAACCCGAACGGGTGGTAAGACATGTTGCTAAATATAAATTGATGGGATACAGAGGATTAAAGCTTAATTATTTAAGATTAAGGTGAGCTATTTCTTCCATAGCCCAATCATGGAATCCTTCCAATGCACTTTAGATTATAGTTAAAGTAAGTCTAGGTTTTATTTTTAAATAGATGTATAGTACATATCCGAAAGCTAAGCTCAGTCGGTATCGTGTCTGCCTACTGAGCTAAACATCCCGGGTTCGATTTCCGGCATGGCCGAAAAATGTATCGTTGATGACATATGGTTTACCGTGTCACATTGGTGAGTTAACTGCCGGGGACTGAAATTTGTGTTCGTCCTACTCTAAAGATAGATTATAAGGCATATGAAGCTACAACAGGCCTAGCCAGCTGGTATTGGAGAATATATGGGTTGAATAAAAACTGACCGAGACCACAAGCTGGAAACAGTAATGGATGTAAAAAAAAAAGTACAGTGCGTGAGGTCGTTTGGTATCTAAAAGTTGTTGACCTGGAAAATGCGCGTAATGTGACATTTTCATCCATGTATCCTTCAATTGTTTGTTTTACATCTTCGTTTTACTTGTAGTATTGTCAGTTGTCAAAAAAATATTTTCCCCTGTGGCTTCTTGATTTGATATTTACTAGTCCTTGTACACGGGAGAAAAATTCTCAATGTAAACATTCTTGCTTGACAAATTACTTTTTTTTTTAGCAAAGCCCAGTGACTGTTAAGACTTTTGTGAATTTTGTGTAAATCCACTGCTCAATAAATGTTTTTATAGACCTCAACCCAATGTTATATGACATCAGAAAACATTAATAACACTAATACCTGGCATACATTCAACGATTAACGTAAATTATATCTATAAATATTTTGATGGGTAATAGCTTTTGATCCAAAATGAGTTAACTAAATGAAGGCCATTTGGTAACCTACTGAAAACCGTTTTTCCAACCCATTTACATTGATTATTTCACAGAATCACCCTATTACTGTTCAGTTTACATTCCATCATGTTCCATACACTTAGTCTCCGTCTACAACGAGAGTTAGTAGTCTTAACTTGACTGGTTATCTATAACCCTAGCTCGTAAGCTACACCATAGTGGAACCAAACGTGGCAAGTGTACTACGTTTCAGTGTGAACCAAGAGTAGGCAAAGAACCAGTGTATAACTTTCCCACAGTTGTCTTTGTTTGTTTTTTTTTGTTTTTTTTAGGTATTTAAAGTGTACTTTCTGAACCGACTGATTATAATTATAGCCACAAGGATTTTTAACTAATTTAAATTCCTGCCCTTGACTTAACTCATCACTGTGAAAAGGAAACCCACTTTACAACAATGATGAATTTTTCAGACATGCCGTGACTTGAATACGGGACCCTTAACTCTGTAGGTTTGAACTCTAACAACTAACTATATCATCTCACTAAAAATGATTCCATTTAAAACCGTAAAATTTCACTTACTTTCCAATAGTATGAAATAAAAGCAAACATCTTTAATATAAATAAGACTTGAAGATGGTGAAAAATCACCGAAACATGTCGTCATCATAGAAGAACAGTATATAAAATGAGGAGAAAGGAATAAAAAAGAAGATATAACCTTACTATCAACTGAGATAAGGACAACAGCTAACATTTTGGTGTTATCATGGATATTAAACGAGAATTTCTATGAGTGAGAGCAAAAGTCCCGACCAATTTTGTCGGAAAGGTATTTTACATATCTTACAGGGTTATTTTACGTATCACAATCAATATGGTACCAACGGCTTTACTTTCCCTTCTAAGGAAGTTGTGCTACGGATTTTTATCACGCAATTAAATACGTTGACACCTGCTGGGTTTGAACCCACAAGCATCGGGTCCTGAAGCTAGCGTTTTACCCCAAGACCACCGAGATTGTCACCATGGATACTCGTGATGGTTTTTCCTCCTCTCCATTCCATTAAAAGTGATACGGACAAGTAATATTCTTACTCGTTTGCACAGTCCTGACATGGCATTTCAATCATTGAGGCTTCATTTGACTTGTATTGAGGGTAGTTTTACTTTCTCTTAGTGAAAATATTGTGATCGTGAGTTTTGTGGCAATTTTTAGCCTCAATATTATGATAAATATTTAAACTTTATGTGCTCTCAAACCCAAAAATGTAGGACTTGGCCGTTTTTTTCTATCTCCATGTCAGTCTGTCTGGGGCTAGAGCCTCAACGGTTATAAAGATTTGGTTCAGACTTGATATGGGTATACCTGATAGCTGTTCTTTTAGTTTGTCTCAAGCCCTTAAATTAAGGGTAGTTTACAAACGACATATTTTTGAAAACATTAAACAACACTATTTAAATTATAAACTAAAAAAATATTCTTTAAAGTGGAAACAAACCAGAGTTTTCAAGTATATCAGTGAACTTGCCAGCCTCTATCAAATCTCATGTGTGTTACACTGAGCGTCCGGTGGGTTTTATGACATCAGGCAGTAGAGAATTTACACTATAACAGATGTATTTAAGTTATATGGTGTGAGGCGAAGATGTTAACGACAGATTGGTTGCATTAAGTTTGAATTACCCTTCATTTTAAAATATATTTAAAAAGAAAGATACATTTGTGTTGTATTCTACTTAAAATAAACTAGTACTCGCGCAGGTAGGTCCGCGGTAAAAATTTCAAGATCTTTTAGTCTGGTTGGCTGGTAAATGTGAGGTTGGGGCTAGAATCCTGCCCTATATGTTATGAGTTTTTTCTTTATAAATGTAATCCCAACATCCGTCAAAGAATGTGCGTGTGTATTCCCTATAGATTCTACAGTATGTTTCGCTCGCTCTCGGCCCCTGACTTTCCCTTATAACTTTCAAAATAATGGACGTAATTGGTGTATGAGAAGCACTGAGTGGCCGAGAGCGAGTGAAACATCCTGTACTTACCTCGTCTCTATACCATTACTATAGTAACTAGTATGCGTGTAGCCCAAACGAGTAGTAAAACGCGTTGGGGCAAAATAAGGTAGATATGACTGAAAAGATACATCCTTTTTTAAAAAATGTATTTAGCACTGCATCTTACTACCCACTCGGTTTATACGCTAAAGTACTAATTAAGCTAATGGATTAGGAATTGGGAAGGTTGAATTTAGAGGAAGTGAACCCGCATTTGCGTAGAAGGAGAGTGGAAAGTCACTAATAAAAAACTACCCCAAGGCTCATTCAACCGAGATTCGAACCTCAATCTCCCCGTCCTCGGCAGTCTAGCTCTACACGACTAGCGCGTTAACTAACTACGCCACCGAGGTGGGTTACATCCTATTAAAACTATCTTATTTTAAGACCACGTTTTAAACATGAAGACAGCCGACCAATGTTGCCAGTCGTTAAACAAACCTTTATTTTCATGGTTCCGTGCTCAGGGTCCATCTTCACTGATAGTTTAAGGCAGAGTCTGTTATGGACGTGTGGATATCATCTAGCCTAAGAGCTATAATTGCTATGTCAGTCACCCTCGACCCGGTTGTGTCAGATGCTTCCTATAGTACAAATACATTTTACGATCCAAGCGAATCAAGATGGAAGAAAGCAACGCTATACAACTAAGTATATATTAAAGTTAAACTTGAGAGATGAAAGATTATAGTTACGGAAATCAGCCATACTTCTAAAGGTGTAATTTTTCAATCCACTCGAGTATGATTCGGATATCGTTAATTTCAGCAATAATTATAATTCTTCATCCCCCAAGCTTCACCTTTTATACGTACAGGTGAGAATTAAACAATAAGATGATTTATGGTGAGGAAAGTGATGGAAACTTACTGATGTTTGCCTGACTTCCTACGGAGCTCACCTGAGTCACATTATCATCAAAAAGTGGAAAAGTGTAATGTGTAGTTTGCTTTAATTTAGCTAGTGAATATTTACTCTTAAATTAAAGTGTTAATGTTCAGGTTACTAATCATCTAATTATCTCGGCCCTAGCCTGTACAATCAAGAGTATAGTATTTATTTCTTCAATATATATCTACTTGTTATTGTACTTGTAAGTAGTGTTGTATCTTGTCTGTATTAAGCAAAATAAAAATTAGGATGATAATTTGTTCTTGTATGAAAGAAAACAAAATTATCCCTTTTAATAAATAGGTAGGGAGTTTGAATTTTAAACTGCACGTTAAATATCCCAGATAAATAAATATTGTAGAATATTGTAACGTAATGATTCAAGGTTTAAAATGTATTGTAGTTTTAGTGGCGAAAATTATTTTTTAAGCAAATTGCATGGAAAATTATTTTTTAAGCAAATTGCATGGTCATGTGACCAAAGACAAAGTGGATCTCTATGGCGATATTTACAATCGTCTCTGGAGTCAAACATTTCTCATCGTATGAAATAAGCAGCTTTGGTTGAATGGAGGATAGGTCTAGCACTAAATCACTACTATATTATATGGCCTAGTGAAAACAAATATGGCTTGACTATAAAATTACAGTCCAATTTTCATAAGAAAAACCTTTCAGGAAATTCAAACATATATATTGTTGTCAACACATAACATTTTACCATAATATTATTAGTGTTATCTAATAGATAGGTATATTTTCTATAATATCTTTCAAAAGTGACAGATGCATATAACATGACTTGACGTATGGATACGCGAAAGTAGATTTAGTATATTCTCGGTCAGATAAGCCCTTATCTATGAAAATTGCAATGTACTCTAACACTAAACTGGCACTCATAAAACACTCAGTCAAATTCTCGCAAATCACCTTGAACCGTTATTGCATACTACCCCTGTAATACTCGCTTTGGTGGTTGAACGGTTCAAGGCGTCACTCTCGCAATAGACTGGACTGCCGATGATGGGGATATTAGATTTTGAAATCTGGTCGGGTGTATTGAGGGTATTTTTACATGCAAATTCGGGTACACTTAATCTACATTCAATATTATTCATCCCTAGCATATTATCGTAATTAGTACATATTCGTGCAACCAGAGTGGGTAGTAGGACGCAGCTCCATAAAAAACACGTATGAAGATTTCAAGATTCTAGATCATCTCTAAAGAACTGATAATTATTTTAAACTATGATTAGACAGAAGTACCCAACTTGTAGTTTTCAGATGTATGACTACCTAATATTTCCAAGGATCTATTTTTAATATCAGCCTAATGTCCTTGAAGGTGTGCATTCCTGACCCGTATTTCCATATATATATATATATATATATATAATGTAAGTGTGAGATATACATGTATGAATTGTTACAAACCTAGCCGGGCTGGCCCCTCAAGGGAGTATAACAGGTCAGTTATCCAACCATTCATGCGACGCCTCAGCTTGTTGAAACCCCCGTGGGCACAGAACAGGACAGAAGTGTCAAACGATGCGACGTGGGGAACCGGACAAGCGCTTTAGTGGCAATTATTATAAAGGCACAGCAGTACAAGCGGGATTTTATCAAGTGGGTTTGATCTCCGGAACGTGAATAGGAACCCAAATTTGGCCTGAAAATATGTGTTTCCTCTCAACTTCCATCGCCGTTTTTAGTCCGCATCGATAGACATGCAGACAAAGACATAGATTTATTTTCATTTAGTTTGCCTGAATCCTGATTGGATGCAATAAGGTGGGTTTGTTTTCCCCATATAGTTTATCTGCTTTTCACTCAAGCAATTGTGAGTACTCTTCCTCTAAATTCCACCTTTATAATCCTTCTTGCTTGGTATAAAGATGCATATATTGTGAACGGGTAGTAAGACATTGTAGACACACAAAAGAAAACACTTGAAAAAGTTTGTTTTGTTTATTTTCCTTACTATTATAAATTCAGTGGGAAAACCAAGATTTAGATATTAATTAAAGCGGACGTGTGAAAAAATAGTAAGTTTATTTCGTTTGGTTTTTTTAAATATACATGTAGGAGTATTTCTCTCCCTTAGAAACTGTCTGTTGTTATATTAAGTTGTGGGGCATAAGAATGTTCACACAACAATTGCGTTGCTCTCCACCTCCTACCCCTTTGTAACACGTGTTTTGTAATTAAGTTTGGTAACACAGTGGAAGAACCACACCCTCAAACCCCTTTCTATGCCTGTTCTGGCTTGGTCCATGACCTTAGTAATTATTGTCCTGTCAAGTAGGTCAGGGGGGTAAGAATGGGCAAGGGTTAGGAGCATAAAGAGAAAGTGGAGTTGGAGATGAAAGGAATCTCTTTTAAGGGTGAATGTTGGCCGAATAGACTAAGGAGAACACAAATATATTGCCCTCGTATCTCTTTTAAAACTAGACATAGATTTATAATATAGTGGTTCTGTTGAGGGGTTTAAGCAATCGATTCATAAACTATCGATTGTAAGCTGTCGAATAATATAAACTATCAGTACTAAATTATATAACATTTTAAAAATACTTTCTAAAAAATTGTTGAAAGTAATGAGTGGTTATAATTGAAAGTTAAGACTTAGGAAGATGGCTCTAGACATCTTCTTATATATAAAAATGGATGGCTAAATGTGTTGCTAACCGCAAAACTCGAGAACGGCTGGACCAATTCGGCTAATTTTTTTTTCTAATATTCGTTGAAGTCCGTGGAAGGTTCTTATGAAGAGAAAAATTGGAAAAATTGCACTGAAAAACGTAAAAACCACATTTTTCTTTTTCCCATTCAAACTGTTTCTAGCTGTCAATTATAGGGATGGCGAACTGATATAGATTAATCGAAGAATCGATTTTTTTGGGTGGTGAAGATCGATTTGAGCAATAAATCGATTAAGTGAATCGATCTCAGACACCCTAAAATCGACTTTCAATTCATTTACTTACTGTTTCGTTTTATTAAAATAAAACAAGAGTACCAAACCATAATATAAAGAAGAAACATTTGAAATTTAATTAGTAATTTTAAATGCATCCGTAGATTTGACACTTTATCTTTCTACGTTATACAGTTTGACTTTGACAGTTTTTCAGTAGATTCTCAATTAGTGCGTGTTATTTTCTTGGTTGTTTTTAAATCTTCGCTTCTCAATCAGTAATGAAGCAATTTGACGCATTTTTTCTTTTCCCATTCACGAAAGACACCCCACTGTTGTTCACTTAGCCATACACTTAGAAAATGGTCAAAGAGTATATTTCACGGCACAGAACGCATTACAACGAGCTGTTCAACCATCATCTACAACCTTGACCTGTTTTTTTTGAAATGTGTCAGAATGATGATTTCACCCGAACACTGCTATACTCCGAAATGCCAAAATATTATACTTGGAATCAATTCTCAAAGAAATTTCAACCACGGAAACAAGGAAATCCAGTTCCAGGTTACCCAAATGTCTATTCCACCGATGCAATAGGTCGAATTTATTCAGTCCATCCAAGCAATGATGAGTGTTTTTATATGCGATTGCTATTAGTCAATGTTCGAGGCCCAACATCATTCCAACATTAACGAACTGTTAATGGTGAATTGTGTGGCTCTTACAGAGAAGCCTGTCAACGTTTGCAACTATTAGAAAATGACGCTCAGTGGGATCAAACTCTATAATTATAATCAAACGCTATAATTTCTTCACAAGCTCATCAAATACGAACATTGTTTTCTATAATTATATCAACATGTTTCCCATCAAAACCAATTGATTTATGGATAAAATACATAGATGATATGTGTGACGATATCTTGCATCAAATGCGCATTAGAACAGGAAATCCAAATTTACAAGTCAGTGAAGAAATTTACAACGAGGCGTTAATATCAATTGAGGACATGTGCTTGATGATGACAAAAAAAGAACTATCTCAATTAGGCATGGCCGCGCCCAATCGCCCGATGCACGACCCTTTTAATCAAGAGTTGAAACGAAAAAAACTGTACGATCTCGATGCTTTAAGAGAATCAGTTCGAATAAATCTTCCGCTGTTGAACCAACAACAAAAGTATGTATTTGATACTCTTATGGAAGTTGTACATGATGGAAGTGGAGGGATTTACTTCTTAGACATCCCGGTGGTACAGGAAAAAACTTTTTTGATTTCTTTGATTTTAGCAACAATTCGCTGACACAATGAAATTGCACTCGCCCTTGCTTCATCAGGCATTGCAGCTACATTGTTGGAAGGCGGTCGAACAGCCCATTCAGCGCTAATTTTGCCATTGAATATGCAAAGCAACGAAACTCCAATCTGCAACATTTCGAAGAACTCTGCAATGGCAAAGGTTTTGCAGCCATGTAAATTGATAGTGTGGGATGAATGCACGAGGGCACATAAAAATTCTTTGGAGGCATTAGACCGAACCATGCAAGATCTGCGGAACAATCAAAACCGATTTGGTGGTGCGATGATTTTGTTAGCAGGAGATTTTCGTCAAACATTGCCAGTGATTCCACGGTCAACGCCAGCTGATGAACTTAATGCATGTTTAAAGTCCTTTGTTTTGTGGAAACACATAAAAAAACTAAATTTAAGCAAGAATATGCGTGTCGAGTTGCAAAATCATCGATCTAGAGAAATATTTTCAAAACAACTCATTGACATAGGTAATGGCAACTTCGCTTTAGACTTTTTCACTGGCTGCGTTAACTTTCCTGACAATTTTTGTCAGTTTACTGATTCAAAAACCGAACTCATTCAAAAGGTGTTCTCAAACTTTGCTAAAAATAACAGAGATCATATTTTATTGAGCGAACGAGCTATATTGGCTCCCAAAAACATTGCCGCCTCACAATCTTCAATTAAAGGTCGGATCGGTGATCATAATGTTACGAAATATCAACCAATCGCGTCTTTGTAACGGCACACGGCTAGCGGTGAAAAAATTACTAAACAACGTGATCGAAGCAACCATTCTAAAGGGAAAGAATAAAGGAGAAGAAGTTTTGATACCACGCATCCCAATGATTTCGACTGACATACCATTTGAATTTAAACGACTGCAGTTTCCAGTGCGGCTTGCTTTCTTTATGACCATAAATATATCCCAGGGGCAGTCATTGAGTGTTTGCGGCATTGATCTTGAAAACCCATGTTTCTCGCATGGCCAATTGTATGTTGCCTGTTCCCGTGTTGGAAAACCATCAGCTTTGTTTGTTTACGCGCCAGGTAATCAAACAAAAAATATCGTGTACCATAAAGCATTACAATGAAAAAATCATTTAACACAATATTACTAAAGTATTGCAGTGTACGAAATAGAAAACTGAATTTTGTAAGTAGTTGTTGTTTATGATTATGACATTATAAATACATAGAAAAGTATATTAACATTATGCAAATTTATTGTTTATTCCACGGTAATTATTTGATAGTAAATAAATAAAATGATCACTCTGAAATACGTTTATATTCAATTTTTTGTTTAAATTACACATTTGTGACTGTATAGTATCACAAACTTATCTGTCCTGGTGACCATTACTGAAAACTAAAGATGTAATCACGACATGTGCACTTTATAAACGACGCCATCACCAGAACTTGACCAGAAAAGATAAGTTTGTGGAACTGCCACAGTCCAATAGAGTTTGACAGAATGACGTCTGTCGGGTTAGCAAGTATATATATATATATATATATATAAAATTTAATTTGATAAATAAACAGTTACTAAGTTGTTATATTATTAAGTGAAATTACAAGTCAAAATGTATGATTAGGATTTGCTTCTGGCTAAAAGCCAGCTTAATTGATAATTTTAAAAGATGTGTCTAGAATATAATAATCCCAGATCATTTATGTAGACGTATTATGGTTGTCTTACTATTAAGTTAGATTACAATAAAATCCTTCTTGAATACTTATCTTAAAGCTGTGTAGCTAAGAGTATTAAAATTATCAAAATAATACCATGTTCTTTACAAAACACCCCAACCCAATACTCGACACGAAAACCTTTTTGGGGTACATACTATTTAGTCAAACAATCAGTTTTGTAAGTAAAAGGTTTTCTTAATTTCCTTGCGCTTAAAATAAGAAAGAACTTCAGATGAAGAAAAAAACAAACTCTTAACACTAAACAAACTCCTAGGAAGTAGAGGAGAGAGAAAGAAAAATGAAGAAAATAAAAGGAAAGTTTGTGAAACACACAATGTATGAGTTCAGGGCGAAACGCCTCAAGGACACTTTAAACTCAAACTAACAATGGCCGCTACCTTTGTCTCTTGAAGGATTCTCGAGATTGCTGACGTTACTTTTAGCCCCCATCCCGTCTAGCACACGCCCAGGAGACTGAGGGCATGCGTGCTACATAAACATGATCCAGAAAAAATTAATATTCTTTTAGGTCCTGAGCCAAATTGAATAAAGTTATCCCAACGTTTCATTTGAAGTTGCAACATCCACAACTACAACCGAAATGTCAGGAAAAAAAATAATCAACTTGGCTGAAGCCCAAAAATGTTTTTAAATTTGTCTAGCCCCACATTTTACTACCTGTTCAAATGTACGCATATGTAGTAAATACGCTAATGAGTTAGGGATGAGGAAGATGGAATTTAGAGGATGTGTACACACATTTGCGTGGAACGATAAAAGAAAAACATTTTAGAAAAGCCACCCTCAGTACACCCGATTGGGATTTCATCCCCTTTCTCACTGTCATCAGCAGTATAGTCCCTTGCAAGAGGGATGCCTTAGACCATGCGGCCACCGAAATGGGTCCAAAAACAATAGTTAAGATTTAAACACCACCCGCGAAACCTTTCCAAAAACTTTACCTGAAAGAAGCTTGACACAAGAAATTAAGATTATAGCTTATTCTTGCCTCCTGCCAATGATGATGTCACATGGATAAAGGCGTCAGACTCGTCCGTATCTGGTTTGCCGTTAACAGTAAGGTCTGGGTTCAAATTACAGCTGGTTGAACTTAATTTTTTTTCAGATTGTATTTATCACAGCTATTTTCTCGTCGTCTCTCTAAATTAATACAAATGCATTTCATTTAAAAATTTCCCTCCTTGTCCCTAAACCTTATTTGTTACTCTGTTCAACATAATCATTAAATAATCTCGCTTCTCTTGCTTTAACAGGTCGATGATCACGCGTACTTGCCAAGCTGGTCTAGTTTGGTTTACGGGGAGTTTGAAGTTCAAATTAAATCCAAGTTTTATGAAGGCTGTGTTTCCTGATTGAATAGTTTTCCACTCACCATACACACAAATGTAGTTATATATCCTCTAAGTGCTTCCTTTCTCATACCTAACCCATTAGAAGTATATTTACGTACATAGCCTGAACCGGTAGTACGATGCGGTGATAAAATAAAAATATTAAAACATGTTAGATACATCTCAAATACTGAGCAGTGAGAATGTGTCAAGCGGTTTTTATTTTATTTTATCACCACGTCTTACTACCCGTTCAGGTTGTACGCTTGAGTAAAATACATAGGACCCGTTTCCTAGTCAGACCTACTGCTTGATATTCTAAAGGTGTACCATTATACAGATTATGGACCACTGTGTTTATCTAATGAAGTAAGGCTCTTTGATAAGGTTTCTGATATGACCTACAATGTGTCATTGGTGAGTAGCTGACTAGGGTAACTGAATGTTGTAGTGTTGTAGTGGTTATAGAATTAAGTCAGTTTGTAAGAAGTGGGTTGATATATTAAATATGTTATAAAGGGGCACATTAAATACTCCTATTAAATAAAATACTAACTAACATTTATCAATAGTACATACATAAT
>JAVRXN010000009.1:21498606-21508606 GCA_033556935.1 Timema podura
TTTACTAAGTTATTTTATTAAATTATATCTATATCCAATTCTATATTTAGTTTAAAACTAATTTATACCATCTTTAATAATGTACACATTCTAAAGAATACGATTAAACTTTCACCGCTCGGCCTTCAAGATATCCGTGTAACACGAGTAAAGAACTCGAGGCCTCCAAGATATCCGTGTAACACGAGTAATGAACTCGAGCCCTCCAATATATCCGTGTAACACGAGTAATGAACTCGAGGCCTCCAAGATATCCGTGTAATACGAGTAATGAACTCGAGGCCTCCAAGATATCCATGTAACACGAGTAATTAACTCGAGGCCTCCAAGATATCCGTGTAACACGAGTAATTAACTCGAGGCCTCCAAGATATCCGTGTAACACGAGTAATGAACTCGAGGCCTCCAAGTAACTGAGAGTAAATTTTGACCTCAAAACCCCCTCGGTTGTAGCCGTCGTCTCCTAAAATGCTCACGCGGAGATTGAGTGTGAGTTGTGCAATTCTTGCACTGGATCAGGCCTCCAGAATATTATTGCCCCCATTAGTAACTCTCATTTGGAATCCAAAACCAGACTTCTACATTTCATATTTGCTTTCCCTTCCTTTCATTTAAATTGGGTTCCTTCTGTCCGTTCAGTTTCCCGTTTTCTTTGTGTTTGATTTTTAATACGCTCCATAGCTGCGATGTAATGGTTTCCATGGGAGAACCCATCGCAGAAAGAGAAAAAAAAATTGTTACTATACATTATACAAATATTGACCTTCTATCAGCTTTTTATGTACTATGTTTCTGGTTTATTTAAATGAAAAGGTGCTGGATAATTTAATCCAAATTAAACTTTGATTTCAGTGGCGTGTCTTAACGTCACGTCAGGACGATCAGAAATGGATAAAACTGTGCCTACGATTGTTCTTCCCCTTCCTTTGAACCCCTCTTCACCCCTCGGGCTACCATTTGTCTTGGCATACATAGGTTTTTAATATAAATACGTATAACCTGAACAGGTAGTAAGACGTGATGATAACATAATAAATACTATATAAAACAGGGATTTCAATGGAATTAGACAATAGAACTCATTTAATAAAAATATGAGATACCTATCAAAATTAATACTTAATCAACTTTAATTGATTATATTCTTGTTGACTCATAAGCAAATTACTAGCAGTAAAAATAGTCGTAATAGTACTGTAATATCCATCGACACAATGTATTTAACAGTATCTTCATGTTTATGTAAGTACTCCTATATAATTATGATAAGCGTTTATATGTGTGAGAATCACAATGTTTATTATATTATCACTTCATTTATTTAATGTTTACCCAGTTGGAGAAAGTTTTGAATCACGAAAATGTTCAGCATTGAGATTATAATGAATCTTTTGCTTTTATGTAAACCCGAACCCGAAAAAGGAGTGTTTTACACTTTTGCCTCTCCCTTGTATGTCTGTCGGTCTGTCCGTCTCTCTCATTGTTCCTGAGGATAAGGACAAAAGGGCTTGATGAATTTTGTTTAAACTTAATATTTAGATATTTGGAATGAATATAGTCAAACCTTTGGGTGTTTTTTTTCAATTCTAGCGTTTGTGAGTGATTTTTTTAAATACAAATTTTTCCGAAAATTAATAACGATATTTTTAAAAATGGATATCTGAAGAATATTTGACATGATAAATAAAACTGAATGTTCATTTTTCTATTTAAAAATTGAATACGGTAGCTTACTTAGGCTTGATGTTTGAAATTTTGTCACAAAACAAAAAAACTATATGAGAAAGTATTTCCGATTGTGTTGTTGCTCCTTCTGTTTTATATGAATACAAACTTGAAGAAACGCTGTCCAGAGTTTCTGTGGATCCTAGAGTAAATAATAGGCCCTGCATTACACACGTTGTTTGTAAATTATAATAATTCATGATCCATAACTTTTAATAATAAATATATTCCTGTAATCTACACACTTCACACGACTCTGGCAAAAAACCAAAAAACCACGTCACGCAACTGTTTGATTTGGGATTTGGGGGGGAGGGGGTCAAATGTACAAAATTATTAGAAACAACTACTTATATTTGTGGTAGAAAATTGAAATTCGGCAGGCATTTAAAGATATCAGTTTAAATAACAATATAAGTCTGAAAATTTTAAATTTTAAAATGGGACTCCATGGAATATGAGGGGGGGGGGGGGGTATAAAAGTATTTTTGGTTTGTTAGGAGATTAATAACTTTTGGAAATCAGGTAGAAGTACCAGTCCAGACAACCAAATAAGTCTTAAAATTGGAAATTTCTAAGTGGGAGTTTGAGAAATGGGGGTTGGTTTTCTGGGGTAAACATTTCCAAAACTAATAGAAAAATATATTTATCTGTGTGGTAGGGTATACAACCAAAATTTGGCAAACAGGTATAGGGACCACTCCAAATAACTATAGACGTATGAACATTATAAATTTCAAAATGAAGTTTTAGGAAATATGGAAGAAGTTTAGGTTTGGGCGTTTACAAGTTAGGGGGAAATTTGAATTGGTAGGAATGTAGGAGGTTCAAATCAAATTACCAAATAAATCTTAAATAGGCCTATAAGCTATTTCTAAAAGGGATTTGCTGAAATGGGGGTCTCAAAATTTCCAAAAATATAAGAATAAACAACTTCTCACAGTGTTAGAAGATTGAAATTTGTCAATTGGGAAAAGGACCGCCTCAAAGAGTATAAAGGTGGGAATTCTTAAATTTTATAATAATAAAGAATAATAGTAGGAATAATAATAATTATAATAATAGGAATAATAATAAATATAATAGGAATGGCGGGTAACATCATAAGATACAGATCTAAGGAAAAACACTTTTTGTGGGGGCGGGGGTAAGGGGGTAGAACATTTTTCTACATGTAAGTAAATAGATCTTTACATATAGCAAAATTAAGTCTAAACATATTGAATCTCAAAATTGAAGTTCCAGCAATCGAAAAGTTTAAAGTTTATACAATTTATATAGAAAAACATTTTCGATGAAGCTTAAAAGTGAAATTTAGTAGGCACGTACAAAAATAAAATAGCCAGATAAGTCTTAAAACTTTAGATTGAGGAAATGTGACCTTAAAAAGGGAGGGGGGAGTTAGCTTGACATCTTTCCAAAAGAATTAGAACATTTACTTTTAACCATAGAAGAAAATTTAAGTAAACCATATACAGCAACAATAAAAGTTGGAAAGTTTGTAATAAAAAATCAGGTACTAGGAAATGGAATGTGGGGTCTTAAATAGACTAATAGATTTTAAAAAAGCCTTCTCGAAATGGTGGAAAACTTTAAACTGTGTAAAGGCAGATAGAAAAATTTCTAAAAACTAATGAATTCAAAAAGAAAATACTATCTTAAAGTGGATCCATTAGTAATGCGAATACATAGCTAAAATCAAAGAATAAATTAGCACCAATCTTGGGGTGACGTGACGTCACAATTAAAATAAACACATTTTGGTGACATACGTAGCTTTAAGACGGAAATTATCTTTGGTAAATCATGATGCTAAGTATTTAAAAGGTTTCTGTGACTGAGTCTGTTATTTCATTTATGTTCGTTGGTGAAATGTGATTTTTTTCCCATCCAACATGTTTCTGTAACGATATATATTACTTCGTTTCAATCATATTCTAATCGTGTTTGGTTAAATATGGTGTTGTCAATGTACCTCATTCATTTGTACTCTCATCTTGGGGACTAGTTAATATTTTCTTAGCAATAACCTTTTTTAAATTTACTAACTGTCGTAGTGGTTTTGTGAGCTAGCTCAGGGTTTTACATGTAAGAGCTATCGAAATAATGCCAACCGGGTGTTGAACGTCTTAAAATATATTTTGATGCGGCTTACCAATGTATAAAACAGGTATTCTACAATATTCTAGAAAAAGTACCTCTAGAATTATAAATTGCTGTAGGTGTATAGGCTGACTATACCAGCTTTGCATCGTCTTATGTTATTATGTTTGTATTATTGGTTATGATAAATTAACTATTCAATCTAAAGTGCTGGAATGGGGAAGGTAAATAGAGAAAATGCTCCCACATTAGTGGGAAGAGGGAAATGTAAAAATATCTATTATTTATAAAATGCCCCAAAAACAACCACTGTTTACCCGACCGAGATTCGATCCTCGATCTTCCCATCACAGACAGCGGTAATATAATTTATTTTTAATTCAAGATGGAAGCATTATATCTCATAACTGACATCTAACAGCCTGGTGACCTGTAATGAAAAAATGAATATATTTTGTAACATATGAATTTATAATCACAAGAGGAAGCTTTGGGCTGCACCAGGGTTCACAAACTTATGACCCGCGGGCCATATCAGGGTCGTGAGGTTTATCTATCTTCAATGTTTGTATCCGGCCTGCAGTCATGCAAACACACAAAACATAGTAGTTTAGTTTGATTGTGTACATTGTTTTTATGGTAAAAAAACCCTTAGAACTAGTTCAAATTGTGCTATATATTTTTATCACTTTAAATAGTTGATTGTGGGGACTTTTCTTTACACAGTCTAATAAAAACAGCATTGAGCATTTCGCTGGCCCACATTGATATCTGAGAAAATATAAAAAATGTTGTGATTTAAAAGTACGTTACTAATGTTAAATACATAGCATAAAATAGATGGTCTAGAACGCCATCGGTGTGCACGCAGACTAAACATCAGGCTCGTATTATCAAGCTCTGTGGTGTTAGGGAGGTCAGGTTTAGAATTACAACTGGGTGTACAGAAGGTGTTTTTCTCTACGTGGTTTCCCACATTCCCTCTACTAAAATAAGCTTACATTTCATCTAGATGATCTTTTCCTCATCTCTTACTGCCTAATATGAATTAGATATGCACAGTACAGACGGGTAGTAAGACGCCCTGCAAAAACACAAGTATATGATATAATTAGGCCAACATGTTATATAGGCTTTGATGCATAGCACGCCCTGATTTTGAGTTCGGCCTTTCGATTAATTTGAGTTTGTGACCACTGAATCACCCTCTACAATATGAACAATATTTACTATATTGTATGTATTATTTTCATCAATGATAAGAAGTATTTAAAGTATGCTTTCTGAATCAAATTATTATATTAGTATAAGATCTAAGAAATAATATGTTCATATAACAAACACAACACCCAGTTCCTCGGTCACCATTTCATAATTGTTAAGGGTGAATCCCAATTTGACCAATGATCAATATTTATCCCATACTGGGAATCAAAACCAGTAACACTCAATTAAATATGAAGAATTAGGTGCCGTAAAAATCTCCTGTGAACTACTTGAGAGTTACAGTAATATATTATATTAAAATTAAGAACTAAATTACATTTGTATAAACTTATGTAATCTCCAACTTTATTATTGATAGCTTATTTAAATAATAAACTTTACTTTCAGGAGTATATTCAATTATTTGATTATCAAGTCCACCAAAATATTTTTAACAATAGAAAAAACCTTACAAAATTTAAACAAATAGCTACCAACATCATATGTCACAATATATATTCCTTGTGCAAAATAAATGATAGTGGTTATCTAACCTGAATATAATTTAAGCATATGATCATCCATATTAAATATTATCAACATTAAGCACACAATAATTTTGATAAAAATTGTTTCAAAATTTCTTATTCTTGTATATAAGCTTATACATTTTAAATACATTTTAAACTAAATACCTTTTTGTAAAATATTTATTTTTTCTTAAAAATCTATAATATCCTAATGAATGATTATATATTATACTCTAGTGCAAACACTTGGTTTTATATTAATCATTATTATAATTATATTTTACTTTTCAACTTTAACGAGGGAGTTAACTGATTTATAGAAATAGAGAAAACCTTTGTGTGGGAGATTTTGTTATAAATTATTCACTTTAGTCGTTCCTCGATTCTCAACCTATCATGATACTTTAAAAACTACTGACCGATTATTGTTCCTTATTTTCATATTTATAGTTTCTCTTGTCCTCTCTCGTTCTCGTAAAAACGTTTTGGTTTTAGAATTGCTTTTTGAATTTCAAGATTCTCTTTCAATTGTTCCTTCTTGTGTTTCTATTTCCACGTCTCCTTCATTCTCGACCACATCTCTCAGTCTGCGTGTCTCTTCACGTAATGAGGTGGCGGGGCTAAGGGGAGTTTGGTTTTTTCAATCCCTTGGCCTGTAAGTTTTTCTCCTTTGTTTCTGTTCCATTAAATTAACCTAGTCTCTTTTGTCATTTGTCTTCGTCACTTTGGTGGAGTAGTCCGTAGACGTAAAGCAACCGACCCATCACACCTCAACCAGCACCACCCCATTTAACACAACGCCCTGATAGGGAACATTTGACGCACTCCATAGACTACGGTTTCAATAAAGTTGGCCAAGTAAACAAGAAGAGCTTATTAAAGTTTATTAGCTCTTTGTTATAAAGCAATGTTACTGAGTAACCTTCATTTATCGTGAAAGCTTTCCCTGCTTGGTTTCAATATGATATCATAACTGATAGGACCATAGTGTAATCAGACAAGGTAAGATTATCAACTTTCAAGGTAAGCAGAATGTAAAATATCTGAAAAAATAATAATAGTGTATTTGGTGGTTATTTATTATTTTTTATCCCCACATGTTCAGGCTAAAGGTATATAATAATATATTAATTACTTTAATGGGTTAGGTTTGAGGATGGGAGCATTAAAGAGGTATTCTATCTGCATTTGCATGGAAGTAGAGTGGTAAACAATTTAGCAAAAGTTATCCTCAGTAGACCCGACTGGGATTCGAACCCCGATATTACCGTCATCAGCAGGCCAGTCTAGTCCCACCTCCCAACTCGCGTTCCACAACCCATCTTGACTATCTATATATATTCACACTGACAGTGTACGTATGAAAAGGGTAAAATTCAGAGGAAGTGTATTTGAAATCGGGTATAGGTGTCGTAGCTCGGCATCTTTTGTCTTACAAAAATTGTCAGTCTGATGTAATCCAAACCGCTACTGTCAGTTGTTCCATTATCAGCAGTCACGCGCACATATCATATTTATTATTGTTTTTAAATGGTCTTATTCCAATTTGAATAGCAACTATTAGTAGATTATAATAAACTCAGAATGTAAAAGAGTATATTTGTGTGTGTGTGTGTGTGTGTGTGTGTATGTATATATATATATACATAAACCCTGAGTTTATTCATATTGAGAGAGGGTAGGATGGATAGTCGAATTAAGGGTTCCGTCTTGTGTCTTGCATACTGCCACTGCCTGGTTACCTTGCCTTGCGTTAGACGGAGGAGATCGGGCTCCACAAAATTCTCAAAAGTCTTGTGACCCTTGAGTCGGTCGAAGCCATGGTGAGACATTGCTACGAGTTAGAAACTTGACATCAAGGCTAGGTCAGCAAGCGGACTGTTGAAAGTTAGAGCAGGGACAGTTGCAAGGACATTTATCAAACAACTCTAACTTAACTTGTTCAACTACATCACAATCTGTATTGTATCTAGTTTCTAGGGAATAAACAGCTATTAGTGGACCCACACAATTATTTGACGTTACCTAGCTCAACCCACTAAGCCATCCTGACAGATTTACCCTCTGGGGGGGGGAGGGGGGGTGGCAGATTCAATTTGATAATTATATTGTTAATGGATTATTTTTGTTTTGTTTCAGGTGAGTTGCAGCTACGTTAATAAAGTTTGAATAGACAAACTAATATAAATTGGTAAGTATTCTTTGCTGACCTCAACATATAAAAACCATAAACCATTTACTCAATTAAATATATATATAATTTCAGTAATATTCATTTTATATCTATATATTTATATATATATATATATATATAGTTTATCCCATTGATAGCACTACTGATTTATTTTAAATTATTTTCTTGTATAAGAAATAAAGTACAGTAAAAAATTTAGCTCTCACTATCTTATGGGTTTAGTTAACTGTTGTGTATTTTATCGTGACTATCGTCAGTAAGCTCGTGGAGAAAATGTCAGATTCCTCTAATTTAATTCACTATTGATGAAAGACCAGTGTTCAAATCCCTAACTAGTGAACTGAAGATGCTTTTTTTACTTTCTCTCTATCTTACAGGTAGAGAAAGTATTGTGATCGTCAAAAAAATCGAACTCGAGATTTTGATGAATTTTGACGTTTCATGACTTCCTGAATCCGAAAAAGTGGTTTTTGAATTTCCGTCTGTCTGTCTGTCTGTACCTCCAACTAGAGCCTAAACTATTTTACCGATTGAGCTGAAACTTGATATCTAGGGTTTTCATAGGGTTGCCCTGAGGGGTTTTTGGAATTGGATATCTACCCCTAAAATTAAGGGTAGTTTACTGAAGGGCAAAAAGAGAAAAAGTCGATTTTCTCAAAATCGGCTCTAACGATTTTGATTAAATTTCATTTATGAACATTAATAAATATTCCAAACAAAATGGCTACTCTCAATATTTCGGCAAAATCGTTTTAAGGGCTCCGGTCTGATGCGTAAATTAACATTTTTTATAATAGCTCCGAAACTATTTGAGATATGAAATTACTTAGCATTACAAATATGTATATATATTTATAATACAAATATTTTATTCGAAACATATTTTTATAAAATCAATAACTTTCAATATATACGCAATTATATATATTTTTTTAACTTTTTGGGCATTAAAGCTTAAGTATTGCGACCGTAAGAAAAACTAACCTGAAATGTTGATGGATGTCGACGTCTCATGACCCCCCGAACCCTTAAAAATAGTCTTTGCAATGCCGTCTGTCTGTGTGTCTATTAAAACTTAAAATTAAGGGTAGTTTACTGAAGGGCAAAAAGAGAAAAAGTCGATTTTCTCAAAATCGGCTCTAACGATTTTGATTAAATTTCATTTATGAACATTAATAAATATTCCAAACAAAATGGCTACTCTCAATATTTCGGCAAAATGGCTTTAAGGGCTCCGGTCTGATGCGTAAATTAACATTTTTTATAATAGCTCCGAAACTATTTGAGATATGAAATTACTTAGCATTACAAATATGTATATATATTTATAATACAAATATTTTATTCGAAACATATTTTTATAAAATCAATAACTTTCAATATATACGCAATTATATATATATTTTTAACTTTTTGGGCATTAAAGCTTAAGTATTGCGATCGTAAGAAAAACTAACCTGAAATGTTGATGGATGTCGACGTCTCATGACCCCCCGAACCCTAAAAAATAGTCTTTGCAATGCCGTCTGTCTGTGTGTCTATAAAAACTTAAAATTAAGGGTAGTTTACTGAAGGACGAAAAGAGAAAAATTTGGTTTTCTCAAAATCTGCTTAAACGATTTTGATTAAAATTCGTATCTAGGCGTTGATTAAGATTATAAATAAACTGGCTATTTTCATTTTCCTATGAAAATGATTTTTAGGGTACATTACAGAAGCGTTAATTTCCGTATCTCCACAACTATTGGAGAAACTAAACAACTTATCATTGCAAAATTGTAGGACTATTAGAAATAAAAAACTTTTATTTGACATATATTTTATAAAAAACAGCAGTTTCTGAGATATTTGCAAATATATTAATACAATTTTGTGAGCTTTAGTTGTAAACATATACTACTTAAGTCTTAACGCAATAATACTCCAATGCCATAGAGTAATTAAATATAAGTAAGTATCAAAAAAAATTATGTTATTTTTCCTTAAATCTCTTAGGAGAAATGTTTGCATAGCAATGATCTATCTCAATTTTAGACTCAATAGTCAATATTTACATTTTTTATTAGTCAAAATGTATAAATGAATAATTAAATATCAATGCGATGACTTGAAGATCTGCAACACCTTTTAAAATGTTAAAATTTTAACCAGAAATCGAAATTTTAATACGAAGTGTTGACCCTTGAGGAAGACATTAAACTGTTTGAAATGCTCTTAGGTGGACAAAGATGCGCCTCTTTTC